>JAXDDX010000163.1:495000-665000 GCA_034670405.1 Hoplostethus atlanticus | reverse complement strand
ATTGCCTGACTTCACTAATGCTCTTTTGGCTGAAGGGGTACAAATTCCCACAGACACACTCCAAAAGCTTGTGGAAAGCCTTCCCAGAAGAGTGGCAGCTGTTATAGTCGCAAAGGGTCCAACTCCATATTGATGCCCATGGTTTTAGAATGGGATGTCCAGCAAGCTCATATAGGTGTGATGGTCAGGTGTCCACTGACTTTTGGCCATATAGTGTATATAGTGAACTTAATTCAGTTAAGTGTCCACAAAAAAAAACAACAATCCCATAACTGTGAGCATCCTGACCCTTGGTGGCATTTCACATGAAACCACAGTACTGTCGGATGCTCCTTACCTTTGCAAATGGTAAATTTTGTGTGTGTACTGTCCTTTCTCTCCATCTTTCTCATATGGCTCATTCTTCAGCACCTCCACTCCTTCTCCTCCACCTGTCTCGTTCTTACTGGCCTCAGCCACAGAATACAGCTGGCCGACCTGGTACTGAGAAAGAGAGATAGAAAGAGTTGTGGTTAAAATGAGAAGAAGGTGAAGAGAGGGAATGCATTCATTTCCTATAGAATTGAGCATCCCGGCGATGTGTGGATGGTCAACAAGCTTGAAACGGGGCCAAGAAAACGTCAAGAAAACGGGGCCATGGCTGAACCTTTTGTGGACATCGACCGTCAACAGCTAATCCAATCCAATCTCAAAGTTGTCCCTTGTTTCTATTCTTTTCTTTGAATAGTTCCGCCTGGCAAGTGCAAAATAGATGAAAAGTTGATTACAGCCATTCAAAGCTTTGCAGTTTTCTCTCAACCTATATTTGAAAGACTAAAGCAAGAACGGTTGCATTGCTTGAATGGAGTTGTATTGAGTTTTTTTTCTGTTTTTCTGCAATAGAAAAATACCCGATTTAGCCTGTTCAAAACGTTGTAGCTGCAAACTGTTGCAATTACAGCCTCCCTCACCACCCACAATCGCATCTTAAAGTTAACAATGCAAAACATCTCTCATCCTGTAGGTTGATGGTTCAGTCACACACACCTATCCCTATGACTAGTCCTTCTTTTCATTTCTTCCTGTGTATTTCATCAGTATTTCATCTATTTCAATCTCATGTGACTATCAATCAGCCCACTGAGGAGTGGATTACTGATCTACTTCTTCTTCTGATCCCTATGCTGATTGCTACCTTCTCCTTTCCTCTTGTTTGCCTCCTATAATCTCTCCCACAATCTCTATGCTCCCTCCTTCTTCACTAAGTCCTTTCAACCAAGCGATTTAATGATCACCTTTTTCTTTTTTTTGTTGCACCTCTCTGATGTCATGTCCTGTACTGCTGAGTTCTTTCTCCTCTCATGCCTCTCATCCCCTGTCTTTCTGTTCCTGTGGTGTTTAAACACAGGACAATGGCTCCTTTCATTTCTTAATCACCTCTAATCCACTGTATAGAATCTGCACCCGCTCAACCATATGTACACATGCAGACATCTACACACAATGACACGCACTGAGTAGGGCCACACTGTAAACCAAGCCACACTATATAAAAAATACTATTATTGTACATTAATATGAAACACACCGTCCTCTAAAATCAGACTTCATGACCATTTTATAGGTTGCATGTTGAGAAAGCTTCCCCTGTAGTCAGACAAGATGCTTCCTCTCACAGAGAAGCCTCACAATCACCGTATGACAGGTGGAATCACCTATCGGCCTATGCTTCCCTTGGTCAAAGAGTATCGTCATTTTGAAGAAATATTGAAGTGAGAAAACAGTTAATTTGTTTGCACCCATCATGTTTTATTTGTTAGGGTTTTTTGTGTAATTATGGCAACTAGCACCTGAGTTGGACAAAACATCTCTCTGACCACAAGTAAACAGTGAGAAGTGGCCAAATACAAAAGCTGTGATTTGCTTCTTTAACCTTTCTAATGTACTCTCACTGAATATGGTGGTATCTATGGTATCTGGGATTTTCTTTTTGTATAAAATGAATACAACGAGCCATTGATAAAACCAGAGTTTGACCACCAGGTGGCACTGTTCCTGCTGTACTAACCCTGCTATACTAATGGCTATGTCATATGGCTATGCCATATGACTATGGCTGAGATTACGATGTTTTGAGATTGGGTTTGAGAAATTAAACTCCCATGTTAAATGTTACTTGGAACTGCCCAGGTAAATGAATGGCTTTTCAGTATCTTGTTCTTTTAATTCCTATATCCAGGGAGGGGTTTGGCTGAACAAGAATGCTATTTTTTCTGCCCCACTCTGCATCACATCAGGCTGATCTGACCACTACAACCACAGTATTCTACTGTATGCTACTGTACTACCTCTACTGGAGCAATTGGGAGTTAAACGCCTTTCTCAAGGGGGGCTTGACAATCTTTACTGTGGGATGGAAGAGTGTAACTTCATGGTTTTTTTCCAGCCCAGATTTCCCCAGCCAGCACCAGAATTCAAACCGGTAATGTTACAGTCACACCCTTGGGTGGGAGAATGACTCATAGGTCGCATGGGTTATCTGCTCATAGTGCATTCATTTAAAAAAACCAAAAGCTGTCTACAAAGCCGTAGTTACGCTAGACAAAAGATTATATTTACAATCCAACCTATGGGAATGTTTCATCCAAACTCCTTGAATCATGGAATAAATTACAGTTCTCTAACAGACCTATAACAACAAAACCCTAAGATGATGCTCATTTCTAGGACAATAAAATCTAAACTCATTACAAACCATATTCAATGCACCAATGTTGAACATGTACAAATAAACTAGAAGTGACATATGAAAACTATTGCAAAAACACATTTCAATGACATTGGGTTACAGCAATGACCTTACAAACCACCAATTTTCCTATTTCTTAGTAATCCCAGAATAAAGCACATGCAAATATTATGCAGAAATAATTTGGCTAATAATCCAGGGGAGGCAACCAATGAAATCACACTAATGAGGATAATGTAGCAAATATGATCTGGACTTTTGTTTTGAAGGGCCAAATGCTAAGTGTAACATCTTAACATGCATCCTAGATCAGTGATGTGCAAATGGCCTCATCTAGACCCTGCAGCCCTTAAATCTGAAACCCATATTCATTTCTCTCCTATATGTACACGTCATATGTTCCATCCCCGTAAACTGACGTTAATTGTGGCAATTAATTAATTGTGGTTATATACAGCCCATTTCGCAGTTTTCTGCGATTGGGAGTCTAGGTGTTTTTTTGCACTTAAATTAAAGGAATTGATAAAAAATCAGTGTCAAAGAAAATGGTACTAAAGTGAGACTCACTAAAGTGAGATTTTAATAACTACCTCCCATTAAGAAAGAGTAATATATAATCACTTCCTGATAAGTGTAGGTCTACTGCATATCACAGAAACATTCAACTCAACATCAGCATAGTAAGCACCAAATAGAAAAACATTTGAATATGTTTCATGATTATAAAAATGTATAGTTTCATTTAAAAAGTGCTCATTTATGTCTGTGGTAGACTTTGTGTTCTTCTGACTAACAGTATGCAAACCAAAGGCTGAGGATAAATTAAAAGTATAATAGTGCAAGTTAAACAAAGTGCAATAAACTTCTTATACTACTGATTGTCCTCTGAATCCTCCTCCATTTTCTGCAAAAAAAAGTGTTATGATTGCCTGAAATTACAACTGGTCCATTGATTTGGCCATTCCATGTGGTAAAATAAAAAAATTAAATATTTCAAGGATTGGTAGAATTTGCAACTGCAAAATCACAAATTCCTGGTGGGACTGTATGAGTACATACCATTAATAACTATTTACTTTACTAAAAATGAAACAAAATGACCATAATTTTATGAGAGTATATTAGAGAGGTTGAAGTAACAATACTACAAACGCAAACTATGATTGTAGTAACTGTCCTTAGTGCAACAATGCCAAGATGACACTCTTCGGTCTGACATGTTCAGGTAAGACATTCGCTACATGAAGTGTGATCATATAGAGATCACACCTCATATAGTGTTTTACTCATTACATTTTCCCCTAGTGACTTTCAGATGTCAGAAAGATGATCAGTAAACTCAACGATGCATCAGTGAACAGAAAAACACTATTCATAGCAATGACTACTTTAACAATGTCAACCATAACATTTCCACCTTTCATTTTGCATCCATTCAAAAGGGTACTCTTCCACAGCAAGAGCAAGAAAAGACAGAATGACACAGAAGAGCTGTACGATACAGGTTTAAATGGTACACTTTTTTGCTTTTGCTTTGATGCTAATGTATGCAGCTATGGAATAATTTTGACCATGATGGTTTCTGGGGTGGACTCAATTATAGGACACCCTTGGTCAGGGAGAGAGCAAAAGAGAAAGATGGGGAAAGTCAAATGTGGACAGGAGACTGCTTCCCGTGAGCCATACGCAATTCCCACAATTCCCATCTGAATGAATGGGCTGCAGGTACAGCAAGGCCTCCTGGGTAAGAAAGACAAATACATTCCCGACTGTGCCTTGTGGGGTGAGCCCATGTCCGGTCACAACAGGCCAGTAGTCTTTCGCAATAATAGTAAAACAACAAAATACCTTTCAAGTCAAATATTAGCATTTGTCAAAACATTTGACAAATTCAGTTTAGCATGTTCTTCAAGGTGTTTCACAACAAAGCTTTCAACAGTCCCATTCAACATTACTCCACACTGGGCAAACAAAACCTTTGATCAAAGACAGAATCAATAGTCTTAGATACTCCCAATTGCTTGCTTGTGATCCTTATTGTTTATACAGAACCTTGGCCTGATGGAAAAGGGTCCTGAGTAGAGTGTTGTGTCACTTAATTTTGTAAAGCTTTATCAATTTTCATATGTCGCTCCAAAAGGGAACTACTCAGACAGCTGCTCAAACAACATGTGTTACATTACAGTCATTTAGCAGACGCTTTCACCCAAAACGACTTACAAAGGTGACACTATGTGGGGATCGAAACCCACAACCCCCGAGACTGAGAGTCTCACGCTGTGAGCTGTCCGGGCCGGACATACAAAGTGGGAAAGTAGAGAGGGAGACAGAGTTGGGAAGACACAGGAAGTTCTGCTGGGATTTGATCTAAGAGCAGAGGGAGCACACGTGGTTTCAGAGGCAGGGAATTGAAACCCTCAACTATGTCCGGGCTTTTTTGGTCTGCTCATTTTCAGTTACTATATTTCCAATGTCCACTCAATCAAATCAAACCTACTGATTGGCAGGTATACAGTTTCCCAACGTGCTGCTTGAGAAGAAACCCACCTCATAATGTGGGGCAATGTTTAGAGGTAAGGTTACAGGCCACAACAAAAGAAAACAAACACTAACTAAATGTAGGCATACAGCATAAATAAGCCAGAGGACACAATACACCAGAAGAAATCAGTAGGATACATTGCTCTTTAGTGCTCTTTAAATACATTGCCCTTTAGTGACATGGTTTTAAGTGTGACACACGCATACATACAAGTGTATGATGGCTGAAAACATTGACCCATCTCTTTCAGCATCATTACATTACAGTCATTTAGCATCCATTGGCTTTTATCCACACTCCTTCTAAAAAAGTGTATGTATAAAATGCAATAACTTGCTCATAATTTAATTTAGTCATTAAATAGTAAACTAGCTCACAGCAACTCTGTGAGTACAAATAATGCATAAAACTGAGAGAGACGGCCAGGGGGTACACAGGGAGTCATAGAAGTAGCTTCAGGTAACTCATTTAAAATGCAGGACTGTGCACTCACTGCATATGAATGACAAATTGTAATGGAAATGAGGATAACACAGGACAGAGAGCGGGAGGGAAGGAGGACAGTGAACGGCTATGCTGCTCAATCAATCAATGAATGAATGACAGGTCTGTCTGAATGTTACACTGTTTAGTATGATGCTTATTCATCAAAGTTGGAAAAGTTTGATAACAAGTACTCTTTGCCCAGGCTGGTCACTGCTGCAGTTTCTACTTTTTCTTTGCACAGAGTGGATATGAGTGGGTGGGTGGACATATACTATATCACTTATGTAAATAAATAATCTGTATGTATAAAGACTCTTTCAGATATACACTTCGGATATCTTCCAGAGAATCAGGTCTGCACTTTAACCAGAGTTGCCCTTCCACACATATAGCACACCACCGGAGCATGTCCGTTTTGGATGCGTTCACAACAACAGAAAATACTCCGGTTAGTTCAGGCAAGGGGCGGGGCCTGGGTAGAGCGTGCAGGAGACAGGACATGACGCAAAAAGTACGCTGCAGAAATCACAGTGTTTTGATTACAGCACGAAGATGGCGGATGAAGTGACCGACTGTTTTATCCCAGTTTTGCGCCAGTCGCATGATAAATGTGTCATCAACACGCCCACTCGCTCGTAGAGAATACTCCAGAGAATCTTCTGCTCCATTCACACTTGGGCTCACTCGGCGATAAAACTAATTTTAGACTAGGGTGCTGGGTGGGTAAAGTTTAATTTCCATTTGCGTTCACACATACAACCCCTCCGAGGAATGTCTAGTTAAGTTCAGGGTTGCACTGCATGTGTGAAAGCAGCTTTAGAAGACACATCTGTGTGTTTACACTCGCATGGAAGCGCAATAAACACATACACACGTATACATACACATACACACACATGCACACACAAATAAATAAACAAATAAAGATGTGGCCACCCACAAATGATGCAGGCTCAGTAATGAGATCCATCATCCCTCCGGGTTTCCTCAGAGTTGGACCAGTGGTGTAGCATTTAAGGCCTTTCAAAGCTAGAAATTTTGACCTTTAATTAAAGCATCCCCATCAGGCCAATTGGTGTAATGTTCTTAAATGTCATGACTCAGTGCCAAAAATGCAAGTTTCGTCAAAATTGGACCACTGGGGTCTGAGAAATGACCTGAGATATTAAGTTTGACGGACGGGTGGATACAGCCCGATCCACAGCCCCCCCCCCCAACTTCACTGTGTGGGGGGCAAACAACCATATATAAATAAACACATATGCATGGCCTACTTCACAAAAAAGAACAACTTTAGTAATGCTTGGCACTTTTCTGAATACAATGAACCAAAGAATCAGACAAAGAATCAGATAACAAAAGCTGAGCCTTGAGCCATTTTAGCAATCACACACACACACACACACACACACACACACACACACACACGCAAACATTTTGATGTACTGAACTGAAACTTACCTCCTCCACAGAGATAGGAAGGATCACTCGACTGGAAAAGAAAGAGACAGAAGTGAAGTTACTTAAAAATCAGCCCTCAAAATCACAACCCTCTGCTCCTGCTGACCACTGTCCATTTGCTGCCTTGGGTTTGAAGCTGAACAGGTTTGGTCCTGGTCAGTCCCGATATTGGGGGACCAAATGTTGCTGGTCATGGACTTGGAAGGTTGGGACTCTCTGAGAGACCAAGCATGCCATAATGAGTTCATAGTGAGATCTCTGTGGCTTCACCACCTTCCGTCAGACTCAGTTTGAGTTGGGATTTTTGTCCTGCAACACTTATGATGGCTTTACTGAGAAGAAGAAATAGAATTTGTACGCTTGGTATCGGAGTTTTGTCATGGATAGCGCCTACACAGCAACATGCATTCATTGTTAGTATTCCCTGTGTTACTGGTCTGCTCGTGAATGTCTGGTCTACTCTCTGTTTCTGTGAGAGCAGAGGATTTGAAATCTTTATGCTTTATTTTGTACTTTATTTCTTTATTTCTCAGTGAACCTAACATGATGATTAGCCTGGAGAAACCCTACAACTGAAGGACACTTATACAACATAAAGTTTTGCTTACAGGCACTTAAAGTACTGTATGCTAGCATGTTAGCATGTGTACAGGACAAGGATATCCACCAGAGACACAGGAGATGATTTTGGTGCTACTCCCATTGTTACATGTTAAAGGTAAGTTGACCAATGAGCAAATGTCCCCAAATTCAGCGTAGCCCTTTAATTATGGGATTCATGTATTTCTTTGCCACTGTAACACTGAGTCATCAGGAGAGAAGATCTGATCTATTCTCTGCTGTTATGAAGAGAGGATGATGTGTCATTTTATGCTGTGCTGAGATACACATAAGAGAAACACGACGAACCGACTTCCGTCTCCCAGGACGAGGGAACAGATAAAGTGATTGATATACAAATAACATTGATGACGAAGGGTGAAAACAATTCCTTTTCCAATTATACACCCCAAAGTGTGCATGTGGCAACCCTCATCCCTATTGAAACAGTGTCTCTCAGACAAATACTGATAATTCAAATAATGCCTAATGACACTAACTCAGGAAGTACATTGATTTTACAATTTCTTTTCAATCATGAATAAAGGCCAAATGTGAGCAGAAATATGACACATGAAGCCTTTTCAGGTTTTACTTCTTAGTCTCAGCAGCCATGTAAACATTCATGTATCATTTGAAATTGCATGCTTCTATAGAAGTCATTGGGTCTATAATAAAGGCCTGGACATGGTGCAGTATCAGCACCATTTACAATACTAAGCAGCTGTTGTCCTTTTGTGTTGGAGAGGAATGTGCAGATGTATTAATTATAGCAACCATTAGCAACCAACCATGAAATTATTGGTTTTGTCTACATTTAAAACTTTCTATTTCTGGAGCAGCAAAACACTCTCAGTTGCTCCAGTGGAGCTGCTCAGTGGCCAACAGTGGTTGTACTGGGCAGTACCCAGGTGTGAATGGAATGGAATAAGTGAAGAGAGGTGATGGTGAAAAAGAACATGCATGCTCAGTCAATCTTTCTTGGAGAAAGAAAGGTAAAAAACTTGGTTCTTCATATCAAACAATACAAACCGCATCCTCTGGTTCTTGTGTTGCAGCTGTTTTGCTGTTTGTCATTGGGGTTTTTTCAAACACACACAAAAGAAAATGGTAAAACATACCATACTGTGCCAGTATGGTATGGCACAGTATGCTATGAGTAATGGAAAAGAGTAATGGAAAAGAGTCAAAATTGCCAGTGACGTGACAACAGAAGTTGAATTTTGACTTTCTTTTATCAGTTGCCATTACCTTTTGAACACTGGGATGCATGATGAAACAAACCGTTTGCTGTTACATATATTCTTTTCTCTTTAATTTCCATGTATGATTACGTGTGTGACACTCTCATTTATATAGCATAATGATTTTCGAATCAGTACATTCAGTACATCGCTGAGTAATTAGACAAAGTTTACCTAGTTTAAATGGTTTTTGGTCTGAAATCATTTCATTGGTTAGAATCCCCATTAATATTCCCACTCATTGCCTGTGCACTAATAGATACGGTTCTATCTGTACTCATGCTACGTGTAATGTAATGTAATCAAATAAATCCCTTCTGGCAGACTGGTATTTGGGGAGGAACATTATCAAATATGCCAAAAGAAAATAGTTCAATACATTGTTGTTTGATGGTTATTACCACATTTTTAATTTTGACATAATTGTCACATATAATTTTGACAATAGAAAAATATTCTACAATGGTTACCAGTTGTCAGCGGTGATCGAGGATGTTGCTCCTGAACTATGGAGGTTGCTGAATATTATATGTTAAATAGTGTTTAAATAAAAGCCTGGGGGAATCATTTGAGTACAAATAAAGAAGTCTTATTTTCTTGGACAGCATATCAAAAAGCAATTATTTCTCCCTTTATATATATTAGTTTAAAATGTATGGGAGAAATTCTGTGTTTTCACAAATGGCACAATGTAGCCACTGTACAATTTATAGATACCCCCCACACACACACTATGCATGTGAAGGAGGAGTCATGAGCACGTGCGCGCACACACACACACACACACACACACAAACACACAACACACACAAACTCAATTTCTGGGGGCATTAGTATGGTATAGATGTAAGACAATTGCAGGAGCTCAACACCTTGCACTGCCTAATTTTTTTGCCGACACTCCAGTCTTTCATCCTAGATACATGTATGCAGCTTTTGTTATTTGCTTTGTAACTGTATGATGTATGCCAAAATTCATGTAATCCTGTATCCCACTTGCCTCTGAATGTAATCTGGGTTGAGTCTAGTAAGCCAGACTTTGGATGGAAGACCAGATGCTGCAAGAAAAGCAGTGACAGTGAAAAATATTGTTGAACGAGCAATGACAATATTCTGACACATTATTATAGATGGTTTAATTAATATTATCTTCAAAGTTTCTTTATACTGACGTGTTGCAGAAATATTTGTCTGTCAATTATATACATTATTTATTGCATATGTTTTACACTCAGGTCTACCAAAAAAGTCTTCAGTGTAGATTTGTATTGGGTAAATCTTAAAACAACTTGACACTGGTATGGTATTTAAGTTAAGAGTAGAGTCACCTTAACTCTCGCTGTCTCACTCTGCACCACAAATCTTGACTGGAAGATCAGATGTCTTAGTGTTACTTCAGAAAACAAATTCCCCTCTCCTCTTCTCTCCTGCATTTCTCATCCATTCTGTCTTCTCATCTTCTCCTTTATTCATTGTCTTGCTCTTTCACTGCTTCTATTCCCTTCTCATCACATTATGTGTTGTACTGTAGGCGCCTACCAAAGCTGACTGAACTGTTCTGGGAAGGGAAAAAAGTGGCCAGGAACGATTTAGGTCAGTGTTTCAGGTGAGCACTATGGTGTAAAAAAAAAAGAAAACACATCCTCCTGTTTACCTGTCTGTACTGTATCAGGACATGGATAAATTCAGTGTTCCTTGTCCCCACGTGACAATATCTAAGCGCGTGTATGCGGGCAAGCCTATGCGTGTACGTGTTGACAGTGTGCAAGTGGTTCAGCATTTAATCGTGACCGATTTAATTAATTTCCAGGCAGCCTGCTGAGGCCCAGGCTCTCCCTAATCACTTCAGATCTTTAGCCGAGCCATCATTCTGATCCTGAGCATTTTGTCCTGGGCCATTTATTGATTAAATGCATGTGGTAAGAAATCAAGAAATGTGAGGCATGAAGGCCTATTCCATCCAATGGACCTTAGTCAGTATCCCTACACCACACATTGAGGACCATACAAAAGCAATGTGTTTAACAATTTTCCAGATCTCTTTCTTTACTCACGCACAAGCACTTTTTTTTTTATGCCTGCCAGACCTCTCGGCTCAGCTGTCAGATTCCCAAGAATAGCCGAGCCTGTAGGACTGGTGCGTCAAAGCCTCGACATTTGCGTTTTCTTTTTTTTTTTTACCATGGCTTTGTAACCCTTCACTAGTGCATCCCTCCACCCCGGGTGCTTCTACACCTCCTACCTCTCTAAGTCCATTCCTCCAGAGCGGAGGTAAATGCCGGAATGCTCCATCAGTCGTTTCACCTTCACCGCGCATCAATAACATGTCCACAGCGGCTTAGGGAGGGATGCTGGCCCGGCACGGCTTACCTTTCGAAAAGGCGCACAAAACCTCCCCTCCCTAAACACTGTTCCTTTCAAACTATCGGTCATTTTAACACCATAGGAAGGGGCAGTGGTATTATTTGGCAGAATGAAAGGCCCCAATTCAAGTGATGCAAATGTGAAGGGCACAGCCATGCCTAGCCGGCTGCTGATGCAAATACAGGCGATGCTTCATCTGGCGAATAAGCCCTCGATCTATTCAATAGATGCGATGCATGATGCAGTGTCATATGGATGAAATAGGATGGGATGTCGACATAACCCTGGCTACACTCTTGTAATTCCACTCTCGGGCGATTGGTCACAATGTCAGCGCTGCGAAACCAGACGGATACACGCACGCACGCACACACACACACTCTCACACACGCACACATAGCTACTTACAATTCCTTTATGAGCATTTTTTTTGGCGGTGCAATATATTCCAGAGGGGAATAGCTCAATACGGATCCAGAAACAGTGTCGATCCCTCCCTCCGTTAGTCTCTTCTTTCTCCGTTTGCTTCTCTCCCACCTCTCCCCCTCTATGTCATCCTACCTCCAGAGTGTCTATCTTCTTCAAATTCACTTCCTGATCGGCACCACGGCGCGGCGTTGCTGTTGCGTGCAGTGCATCGAGGCCGATGCTACACACAGAAAAAAAAGGATGGTGCTTCGAGGGTTTTTTTTTGGTCGTTGTGGTGGTTCAGCATTATATAGATATAACGACTCAAAGACACTCCCTAATTTATTAGAATAAAAAATCCCCAGACAAATCAGAATGAAGAACCCAGTGCGGCGCTTTAGATTCATTCTGCTTAGATGAATTCAGTTCATTCATTCTTTATATTCTTTATAGCGCCAAAAGGGGTTCTGCTGTGGTACAAGCATAAATAACCTTTTTATGGCACTATATAGAACCATTTTTGTTAAGAGTGTAGTTCCCCCTTCGTGTCATCGCAGTCACAGTGACGTAGGAGCGTGGTTATTCATATTAGGTCTAGGCACGACGCGGGTACCACCGCTGGCACAGACAATTCACTAAACCTTGTAAGGTATGACAGTTCCCTGCATCTAACGTCATCTGCCATCAAAACTTTCAAACCCGCTTATTTCGACTAAATAGCTGGGGATAATTGGAGCAATTATGACTGATTGATTGATATGATTGATATGATTATTATTTGGTCAACGTGATGAATTATTCTAAACTCGCGAAACTATTTTACACAGACACACAGGGCTTAGAGGGCAAATTGGTCCTGAAGGCTCTCTTTGATTAGATATGGCTTCCAAATAACTTTCTGGTGAGTTTTGCTTCATGTTTGCACTCTATTGTGACCTGTAAAAGGCAAACGAGATCAAATTTGTAGTCACTTAGGTTTGGAAGCGGCAGCCACCCTATATAGGCTATACTTTCTCTCTCCTGTTGTGCCAACTTCTAGGGAGTGAAATACAAGACTTTCAAGGACCCCGCTTTGGGACCACTGGTCTATAGGAGGGTGTGTCACGTGATATGATGACAATGCATCAAAGTCCTTAATCCAGTCCCACGTCCCGGAGATCTGTGTGGCTATGAGTGTTCAGTCTGAAATTATGTGACAGTGTACTGCTGCTGTATTATCGCATCTGTATCCGTCTGCCAACATCCGTTTATCATTCCTCTGTCTTCTCATCTCTAGCCCTGCCCTATGAATGATATGTAATAAATTCACAATAGGGTACACTTCAAACATTAAAGGTTTTATGGTCACGAGAACCCAATACTGGCTGCATTAAAAGCCAGTAAAATGCAGTGAATGAATAAAACACAATTACAAATGAAATAGCTTTACCTGAACTGGAGCCTGTTTGCAACACATCCATTCCAATTAAAGAAGTGTGTTTTGCTTGCCTTGCTTGTAATTAACAAAGTGCGATTGTAGTATTGGTAGATGTAAGCTGAATCAGTGCCACAAACCAAGACATTTGGGATTGTTCTGGCTACACCTGGGTCAGTTGGCATTTCTAAAGCCCTGATTTCCTAAAACTGTGTTGTGTGGGCAAAACCATTTTTTTTCATTCATTTGTGTCTATCTATCTATCTACTTATACTAGCACTGAGTTTCAAGTATTCACTAATAACTTAAGCCATAATTTGGAAGTGAAACTTGTTAGAAACTGTCTAATGTCGCATCCTAATTGAATAGCCACCACCCATCACAAGCCAAACCCATGGCAATAGTAGCCTACTAGACAAGTGGGCCCCAAATTGACAAACAGGGGTAAAATAAAGATGAAAAAAAGATGTTGCTGAACTGAACCTGATCTGAAGGGCAAACATGAATCAAAACATGAAATGTGTTGTTAAAAATCCTTTAAAGGGCGTTAAAGTGAGATTAAAACAACTAGGTAAAGGGCTCTATTTTTTAAAGGGGAAGGGGTGTTGATGCATTTGACCAAAGTCAATCACAAAATGTGCTTCTGTAAAACGAGTGAGTAAAAATGTGTATGTGTTTGAAGCAGAAATAATTAAGGGGGCTCACTGGCTTCCTGTTCATTTTAGGATTGATTTAAGATTTTACTAATCACTTTTAAGGCTCATGCTTGGCCGAGCACCCAGCTACATTACAGAGCTTTTAACCTCCTCTGAGATCCTCTGACAGAGCATTTCTGGTCGCTCCACAACTAAAATGAAAGGCAAAGACAGAGCTTTCGCAATCAAGGCCCCTAAACTGGAACGACCTGCGTGAGAGATCATGCTAGCCAGCTTGTTGTCATCTTTTATATTTCTTTGAAAACACATTTTTTAAAACTTGCTTTTACTTGATTTCAACCCATTTTGGAAAGTATTTTTGATTTAATTTCACGTTGTGTCTCCACTGTTTAGCTTTAAATTACTATTTTCTTATATTTGGATTATTTGATCCATCCTTCTACAATGTTCTATATTTATTTTTTGCATTTATGTTTGTATTTAGTATTTATTATCATATTTATTTTGTTTTATCTCTTTATTCCCATTCTCAGCTGTTTCTTTTTACCCATGTGAAACTCTGTATAAATAAGGTTATTATTACTATTATTACTGAAAATACAGATGTTTTAACCTAAATATTTAATTTCAGTTCAGTAGAACTGAAGTTGAAATTATTTGTTCTCTAGGAGCAACTGTTTTGCAAACAGTGCAAGTGAAACAATTCATTTATAGCTTCAAAGTGCACTTCAAACTGGATCTGGTCAATTATAATGGCACCAGACACTGGATGGATTTCTAAGTGGGTAGTGTTAGAGTAGCCACCATTCCTGAGACCAAGTAAGAATTACACTGATTAAGTTACACAGAGTCATATAATATAGGCTACTGAACAGTGACAAGCCTAAGACAAGAGAAACCATTGGAACAAATCAATGCATCTTTATTAAACTTCATGAATTTATCAGTATTTAAACAGTAATGGCTCTATAACAAAACATCTACAATACCTGCCATGATGTAAGAAGCTCTACACTGAACAGCAAATTTATACCATCAGACATAAGTATAGGTGCAAGCACAGTAAGATTTAAATCACAGAATTTATAATGTAAAAGTGAGCATAAAATGAAATAAATAGACATTTGAACATTTGTGGGAGGATCTCACAATTGCAGTGGGAGTATTTTTCAAGGGAAAAAAAAGTGCTGAATAGAGTTAGTCAGTGTTGCATTTTCAAGAGGTTATAGGGATTTAAAGTGCTGAATTTCTGAAAGAGTAGGTAGGTAGAATGAAACATGAATTATTAGCCAAGGCCTCTGGAACATAACGATTTTTTTATCATGGATTGACAACAGAAACCATTTAAATAGATGTAAAAAAAAATCCTTCACACAACACCTCTGTTTTACCAAAGCAAAACATTGATATGTAGAAAATGTTCAATACAACATATTGATAGATGAACTAATTGTTTTTTTCACGTGGGGTTTAGAGTCATAAAGCACATCTGGTTAACGTACTCAGAGTAAAATAAAGCAAAACCAAAGAAAGAAAATAAATATCAGTGAACATAAGCTGATTTAATATGTCATGTAGTTTGTTTTCCTCTCCCTCCAATAGAGGACAGTAAAGGCCACTAAAACACTATGCAATTCATTCAATACTACATTCTATGATACAGTAGTTTCATACTGTAATATCATCCGCTCAAAGAAGAAAGACAGACAGTCCCATAAGAAACCATAATGACTGTGCTTACAACTATTTATAGAAAGTCTATTCTACCAGCCCCAGAAACAAAAGCAATACAGCTCTTCTCTCCTCTCCGTCACTCATTAATGCCATTTAGTCCACACTTAGCTTAGGCCATCATCCTGTAAAAAAATCCAGCTGATGAGTAGTTAGGCAGCACCATAATATGGGTTAAGATGGTTTACAATCAATATTTAACACAGAAAAGAAAACAAGACTCGGTTGTGAGGGCATCTACTTAGTGTGCCTTTAGTAGAGTCTTACTGAAAATTCATTGGCTAATGAAAGCCAGGCCCTCTCGCTTTGCCTCCTTTTCTGCTCCTATGGGGATAGAAGGAAATTAAAAAAAATAATAAAAAAGCAGTCTCTCTCTTATGTGGATGGGGTTTCCACTAACATGCTGCTTATGGCAGAAGGAATAAAAGAGGAGTGAGAGGATTTGGGGGAATGCAGAGGTTCAATACCTCTTTCCTTTCACAGTCTTTCCTCTCTCTCATCCTCTTTTTTTTCCCCCTCCACGTTTAATTTTTCTCCATGGTGACTGTGCAATGGTCTGTTTCCGTGACAACCACAGCATCACCTTGGTGGGCTTTTTGAAAAAGAGAAATAGCAGTCTGTCTGTGTGTGTGTGTGTGTGTGTGTGTGTGTGTGTGTGTGTGTGACATCTAATAATACTATCTAGTTTAAGTGTGATATTCTTAATTGAGATTGTAATTGTCCTTTTGTGTGTGTCTATGTGTTTATGTATGCATGTATCACTGGATTACAGATGATTCTCTGTACAGATGAGTCTTTCTTTCTTTCCATTCGTTTCTCTGCATCTCTTTCTCTCTAGACGAAGGACTCAGGCTTCTCAGAGCCGTTGATTTTTATGTAGATCTTGGCATTGTTTTCCTTCTCCCGTTGCTCCCTGTAGAGCATTTGTCTGTAGCAGATCAGGTAGAGAGGCAGCAGGAAACCCAGCATACTGACACCAAGAAGACCAACATTCACCTGGAGGAGAACACCAGATTTAGTGAACAATGAGGGCTTAATTTGTGCGTGTGTGTGTGTGTGCGCGCGTTGTGTGTGTATTCGTACCCAGAGTGGATCTCCCTTCAGGGGTCCCATCATGGCCATAAACAGAGGCTGCTGGAACAGAGCAAACAATGCGCTGACCAGAGACTGCATGCCTGTTAGACTGCCAAACTGAGAGGAAGGGTACCTGGACGGAGAGGGGAGGGAGATATTTGCTCAATTTTCCGCTGCAACCACATACAGTCCATACATGCATAGTAATAATGACATAGTGTGTGTGTGTAGTTGTATGGTGTGAGGTTAGGGAGTACAATCACACTTACACAGCAGCATAGAGGCCTCCAACAGCAGAGTGAATAAATCCTCTTACCACAGTGTGTAAGACAAAGGACACAATCTGAGGAAAGATGGATGGAGAAGAAATTAATGGAAAGAAAATCAGTGTAAACAGAAATTATATTTTGACATTCTGGTCAGTTGGACCATTTCGCAAGTGTCCCAAGTGTCATTCTATTTCTAGATGTTGAAATTTGGAAATATGTCTGAATAAATATACATGGAGATGATGTTAGCCATGTCGACTTTTATATTTCTGGATGTTTCTGCTCTCAACAGTCTGTAAAATGGGGCAAATTAATAACTTTGACTGTTAGCATTGGTAGCAATTTAGCTGTATCCCACAAGTACATGGATGACCTGTGTGTATCTATGACAGCTGAAACAGACCACTAACCTGCAGGTGGAGATTGGGGACTAGGCAGGTGATCCCAAATCCCACTAATAGGAGATTGGTGAGGACGAATGCTCGCAAGGCATTGGTCACCTTCTGGATCTTTCTGTCTCTGGGCTTTTTCTTGGTTTCACCCCTTGGGTTTACAAAGAGAAAATACAGGAAAGAGTGGTCAGATTATCCAGAATTTTTATCACAAGTCTACTGCCAAATATTCCAATCAATCTGATTGAACCCCCATAAAGAACAGCTAGCTATGCCAACTCTTGCAGCCACCAGGGAGCCAGTTTAGTATTTTTTTCACCCTGTTTTATATTATTGTAAAAGTATATTTTATTTCAGTCAGTACATATGCATTGTATAAAAGCTATAAAACCTTGTCTGCGCCTCGTACCTAAGGTATCACCGTTGTACTCATAATCACAGTCAAGAATGCCCTGTTGGGTATTACTGCAATCATAACATCCCATCCAACAGAGCCCCATTTATTATATTGGCAAATAACCATTCACAATGTCTTGACCTATAAGTGGAAAGGGGTTAAGGCAATGGATTTACCCAGAGGTCTAAGGGACAACAAAAATGCGACTCACTTGCTGCAGAGTTCCTTTCCTTCCTCTCCATCATCACAGTCCTTCATCTTCCAGTCCATGATTTGACCAATCACTGGAGTGGTCATGAGACACAGCAGCTGCAGCATACCAAAGATAGAGGAGTATAGACTCACTAGGAGAGAGAACAAATGGAAGCATAAGTAAGAGGAAGAAAGGTGCTAGAAGGGGAGAGAGGGCAATGAATAAGAGATGTGTAGAGAAAATGAAGGAGAGAGCGGGTTGGACGGAGGGGTACAGAAATAGAGGGTGAGAGGGATGGGGGAGACTGAGGGTTGGGGAGCTTATTCTTCCTGGTTAATGACTACAGTGGTCCAGTTAATGATTATGTCTAGCCAGCAGAGCCACATTGAGTGAAGTAATGGGGGGCCTGGAAGGGGTCACAAAGCAAACTCTCAGGCCCAAAGAAAGTTTTGAAGGTCTGATAAGAGAGATGTAAAATATAAGTCATTTTATGATGCCTCTATCACAAAGAGTTCAGGGTGTAATGATAAAATAGAAATGACTATAGTAAAGTCTTCAGATGTTACAGTATGTGCCCTTGTCTGGTGCCAAGGGGCATAGTTAGTTAATAAGTACAGCAAATGGCACGTGGTAAAGGTTTAGTTTAGAGCTGAATGACAGCTCAAGGACCGGGTCATTGACAGGTCTATGGACAACAGCAAAGGTGAGACAAGGTTAAATCATAACAGTAGATGTGAGAAAAGGAATGAATGGTAGTGCATCTAATACAATATTAGAGTTAGATGGTGATGCTGAACGTCTATGACGCTAGGGTTAAATGCTAACTGTCGCCCGCTTTCAAGTCAGCGTCTCTAATGCTAAAGTTAATCTACTCTACTATAGGCCTGTAGTCTTACCAACTTCCATTCTTTCCACTGAAAATGCAATTACAACAAAGTGAGTCCAGTTGGTCTAAAGTCATGAATCATAATGGCAGTTTATATTATTATACAAGCAGCACATCAAAGTTTAATCCAGGCAAAGCAAAAAAGCAAAACAACAAAATACATACAAACATATAAACATATCGTCACCTTCTTAAACTAATGGCCTAAGTCATATTTTGAGGAAAATGTTTTTTTTGCCTAAATCATCTTTTCATGATGCTGGCCACCTCTGGTAAAATTTCCTACATCCTTATTGAAAAGATCATGCTGTTCCTACCCTGGTAGTATAATGGCCTATGTCAAGAGTGTGACTTAGGCAATTAAAAAAAAAAAAAAAATGGCTTAAGTCACATTGTCTTGTGACTTAGGCAATTTTACAAGCTTTACTAGATGGCGGCTGCTTCCAGAAGAAAGAACAACAATATATTTGGTTCAGTTCTTTCTGTTTTTGGAAAAACTTTAAAATATGACATAGGCCATTAGTTTAAGAAGGTGACGATATTGAATTATATAACATATTAGCTATCTAACGCTTTCATCAGAATGCACCTCTATTCTGCATCCGTATGGTTAAGCATTACAACTTCAGCAGAGTTCACACACATTCACACACACACACACACACACACACGCAAAACAATACACACAACCACAGACCTGTGTTGAGGTCTCCGCCACTTAGGGACTCCAGGATGTTATTCATGGCTCCCATGTAGAATATGAGACGCAGCTGTGTGATGGACATGGTCACCAGGCTGAGCATGAAGATAGGGCTGATGATACTCTGCATGAATGACTGGGCTGCAGAGAAGAAAAGAAAGGAAAGGAGGCGACTGATTGTTACTTGTTTGTGTGTGTACTTGTGTGTATGAGAGAGAGAGAGCGGGAGAGGGAAAGAACTTCCTGCTCAGCATGCTCACTATAAATTTACACTAAAATATTTTTGGACCAGTGACGGAACGCTGCTCTCTTACATTCTTCTTTGGGCTTGCCCTCCACCTCGAGGTCCATGGTGGAGAGGCAGAGCTTGTGGCCCTCCTTAGTGGCCAGCTCCCTCTGCTTCAGGCTGTTGCCGACACTTAGACGACGCCCCACTGTGGTCACCTGTCTGTAGAACTGCTTCCCTGTGATCTTGTGGTCAAAGCCCAGCCAGCTGAACTTGATCTTCACACTGAGAGGGGACAACAAAGGGGAAAGAAACAAGAGAGAGTGTGTTTATAGCAGAGTACAGAGGCCAGAACAAAGGGAGCGGATAGGAAGGATAAATAGAATAAAGTAAGTGAAAGGAGGAGGGGAGGAGAGGTCATGGAGGGAGAGAAAAAGGTAGATGTCGCAGGTGTCATTCATGCTAGCAAGAAATATGGTGTCCTTTGGGGGAAAATCTCCACCTAGTCCTGATTTCTCATTTCCATTTCCAATTTGCATCTGTATGTAGGACTTTGTATGTTATCTGTGTGTATCTATGGTACTAACGTGTAGTCCATGTCCTCTGGTCCTGGGAACGGTTCCAGCGGCCAGTTGAAGAAGCAGTTCAAGAAGACCAGGCCAGCGCAGGCTGCCCACACTACCAGGATAGTGATGAAGGGCACACCAAGGTCATAGATCACCTGTGGACAACAGAACAGAACAAGTAAACACAACATACAGAGGAAAACCAACACAGGAATACCAGAGCCCACAACAATAGAAATGTGTATGGGTGGTAAATAAAGCTGGAGAACTTGGTGAGGAACAACAGTCCTGCCTCCGTGCTAAATTTGTGTAAATGTCCGTATTGCCGATGAGACGTGAGAGAATGTAGCGTCACAAGTCAATTACATCAATCATGAAAAACAAAAAAATATAGTGGATGTAAGAAACCTAACCACTATTCATTATAAATGAATAGAAGTTCAATAGAGTGCCATTGCAGGTGTGTGTGTGTGGATGTTTGCCTTGTCACACACTGTTGGGTATCTGGGCCATTTAGTGTTTATTACCTTGACACCTGGGAAGGTAACAGCTGAGGAGGCATAGGAACCAATCATCAGGGCAATGAAGGTGGAGCGGAGGTCCCCAAACATGTTCGGCAGCTAGGAAGTGACATAGAGAGAGAGAGAGAGAGAGAGAGAGAGAGAGAGAGAGAGAGAGAGAGAGACATAAAAACAGACCAATTAGCCTAGCTGGTCATATCATTACACCCCTGTGCCTTTTAACATTTGTACATTATTTGTTAACTGTACCACCTTTGCAAACTTCATATTGGACTTTGCTGTGGTCGTGTGGGCTCTAAGCTTGAAGTTGGGGACAGATTTGGGACGGTATTAGGATGGTACCTAGTGACGCTGGGGTGTGAAGGAGTGCGGGAAGCAATTAGCTAGGACATCTCACACAAGGCTTTACAGGCGGGAATACCTCAGAAAAACACAACAGAGTAAATGACACACAACACCAGTACAAGCAGTAGAAAACAGCATAACATAACACGCACAGCTGTCGAGCATTACGTGACGCAAACGCATACAGCTGAGGAAATCCAATCTATACAGCTGAGAGGGGGGTGACTGGGTGAAAGACAGGGAGAGACGAGAGAGAGGCACAAACAAGCTAGGTAGAGAGAGCGGAGCTGGAGCTGATAGAATGGGGATAGATGATAGATGCCATATTCTCCTCTGAGGAAAGAGAGACGGAAACGGAGATGGAGAAAACAGGAGATAGGGGGTGACAAAACAATTGCCAATTACAAGAGCATTCACAAGCTGCTCTATTTTCAAGAGACTGAACAACAACAAGCACACTCAATTACATAAGACTGGGGAGAGAGAGAAAGCAATGTGCGTGTGTGCGTGTGTGTGTGTGTATTAGTAGCTGCAAACATGCATCTCATCTTGTCATCTAAGATTGATTTTGAGTTTCAGGCTATGGAGGAAAACAAATTGTTAGGGGGAAGGTGACCTGACAACTGACCTTGGCTGCGTCAGTGGTCCTTATTACCCAACACCCCTCTGACTCACACTCAGCTGAGTGGCTATAGGCCTAAGATAAAATCATGATCAAGGAGCAGCATGGAGTCTAATGATTAACCTAATACCGATTTGAAAACAGGCCCTGAGGAACTCCATGGGCTGAATCCTCCTTGGAAAAAAACAAAGCCCTAACTCATGATTTTGCTACATCACTGACAGTGGCAGTAAATAATGGGTTTACAAATAAGGGATAACAACTAAAGTGGGAGATGTTGTTGCAACTCCTACATAAGAGATGACAGATGTAGCCTTATAGCCCGTGGTAGTATAGCAAAGGGACAATTAACTGTGAGATTTACTGGAGTAGCGCCCCTCTCTAGTGAACAGCATCACCATGGTACAGCCCAGGACTCCTGCGTGGGTCACTGTAGGCTGAACTGCCGGTGGCAAGGGGAGGGACCAGGAGGACGAAGAAGAGGAGGGGAATGAATGCAAAGAAAGGGTGAGGGGTTGAACCTTTGAACTATTGTGAATCCCAAAGACCGTCTGTTGTTTCTCTACCCTTGTTTATCTATCTTACTGTGCTGTATTTATTCACTTTAAGAATGTGTTTATGTTGTTCCTGTGGCCTGTGTGTGTGTGTGTAAGAGAGAGAGAGAGAGAGAGAGAGAGAGAGAGAGAGAGAGAGAGAGAGAGAGAGAGAGAGAGAGAGAGACAAAGAGTTTAAAAGACCAACAGTTGGTATGCTGTTCTTATTGAAGCACAATGGTGAGGGGATGGGCTTGGCGGGGGCAGCGGGACTCAGTGGTCATAGTGAAAAACCATCGAATGAAAAGTGATAATGAACTGTCTCTTCACTTTTCATCTCTTGCTCCCTCCCCAATCACTCCCTCCCTGCTGCTATCCAAAGCTGAGACTCGTCCTGTTGTCCACAGGAACACAGAGTGCAGTGTAGGCAGCCAAAAAACAGACCCAGAACAGGAGACAGGGTGGAATGCCAGAAAAGAGGGGAGGGAGAGGGTGAGCATGGCGGGGAGCCAGCAAACTATGAAACACAACCAATCACGGAACAGGCACAGTGAGACCACAACCTATGAAGACAGAAAATGTACATCTGGACAAACGTAATAGTGTGGCAGGTGCACATTGAACAAGAGGACAAACACACACTTACTGTGAGAGAGGTGAAGGTCATGCACATGCCCCCAAAGCCATTGAAAGTCAGGGCGATGAAGATGAGGACAGAGAGATCTGCAAACGACACAAATATTACGTCATCAGACTGTTCATGAACAAGCTACTTTACGCCAAATACAAGGTGCACCCAAGTACTCTTCAGATGGACACGACTCACCATTAGGTTTGTAGGATCCATAAGCAATGAGTAGACAAGAGAAGCCAAAGCACGTGCTGAAAAAAAAAAAAAAGATGTCACACACACATACATTCCCAGCTATAACCTCATTCCACCCACTCTGTCTTCCCCACCTACCTGCCCAGCAGCCGTAGTTTGCGAGGCCCATATTTATCCATGACAATGCCCAGGGGCAGGGTGATGGCTGAGAGCAGGAAGGAGCCCACAGTGAACGCCAGGTTCAGGATCTCGTCCTGGTCCTTACAGATCAACCAGCCATTCATCCTCAGGGGCCCGTCCATAGGGACCAGGGGCCTCATCTCCACCCCGTCTCCCAGACCCACCACTGCACCCTCAACTTCAGAATCATAGTACTCAGCATACTCATCATCAGCTGCTGGAGTCACCAGTGGCAGGGACAGGTTGTAGATGGAGCTGTTACCTGAAGGGTGGGATGAGGGAAGGAAGAAAAGAAACAAGGTTTAATGTTAGCTGTGTTTTTGTGCATTCATAACGGACATTGATGTCATTCATTCTTATAGGTTCAGTGTGTTTGTCAGTAATTCCCACCAGCTAAAGGCAGCTGCAACCTGAAATTAGCCAAGATATTCTCCAATTTGATGGTTGAGGGTGCACGTGGGAAATATGTTTGGAGGGTGCTACCAGTGAGAAGGGTCAAGTTGCCGCCACCGTTTTCCTCAGAAGTCATAAATCACATTTTATCTTTTTACTGGGAGTCACAGCTCCTTGTCATGGACATGCTGTTTGAAGGTGATAACTGCTTATTCACAGGATCGTGATATCTCTATAGCTGGTAGTCACATGTGTCACACACTGAGCACGTGCAAGGTTATGGACTGACGTACATGCACACGTGCGCACGTGCCAAGTCACTAGTGAAACTGATCACTGACCAAGCACAAATCAGCCACACTTGAATGTTGGGCGGGGGGGTGGGGGGGGTAGTCTGACTTCAAATGCTGCCTTGGCATTAGTTACAGTGCAAAGTACAGGGCAAAGTTAACCTCACATGCACACATACCACACGTATGTGGGAAGTAGATAACAACTGAGGAACAGAGATACTATCTATTCACACACACACACACACACACACACACACACACACACACAGGGAGAGGAGGAAATAAGCATAATTATAGAGAGGAAGTGAGAGTATTGGTACAGGATTCATGACCCTTTGAAATGTTCAAACTTGGCCGTTAACCATTGTGACCCTATCAAAGCAATTAAGGTAGTATTGCTTGTTAAGCCGATGTTCACAAACGTTCACACTGTCAAACAGTTTCAAGACTCATGTAGAATGTAGAATCTCATGTGATGACAGAAGGAAATTCAAATAATACACCGGGGGAAAAAGTAAGAGGTTCTGCCACTGCAGGGTTTGAATCAAGCCAAAAAGGGTCACAACCTAAATGGGTTAAGTGAGATGCTATGTGGATTTTAGTAGCGTGTTGCGATGCCAGTGCTCAAAAGTGATACGCTATCACTGTCCCATGAACCATACATTGTCGTCTGTCTGCAAGGTGGTATTGGGAAAGGGTACAGAAGTGTAGGAGAAGATCAAAAGAGGGAGTGAGGGGAGCAGAAATGTATTATTGGCAAGATGGATGCTTCTATAAGGATGTGTGGACAGGATAGATGTATTTATAAGAGAATTGAACAATTGCATCTTCATCATTTCTTGCTGGATAGCGAACAGACTACCTATTTCCCCCATAACCCCACCATCTCTGGACTTTTGTAATTGTTCTCTTCCCTGCCTCCTAAACAGATGCTTTCTTGATCCCGTTCTCTTTCACCTCTACGGTTTCATCTCCCTACTACTTCCTTGTACTCACGGGAGGCAAGCATGTGTGGCATCCCTGTGTGAAATGCCATGACGCGCTTCATAACAAAGTGCCAAAGGCTTCCTCAGCAAACTAGTTCATACCCTGTCACACACTAAGGAGCAGCTGGGTGACACAGGATAAGGTGAGAGAAAAAAAAAGGGACACAAGAACTGTGTCCTAACAGCACATATGGTGTGGTATGGTTTGGTATTGTGTATAGCAAGAAGATTGGATTGGATAGGATTGCGCAAAATTAAGAGTTTCTGTGAATGGCAAAAAGCCATTGAGCTGATTGTTCAGAGAAATGGCACATTTGTGTTATCGCATGGCTCATCAACAACCTCTGATTAAAATAAGCTTAGCACCAAGTTAACACTATCAGCAACTACACCCCTGGCCAGATAGCAGAGAATTGTAAATAGGTCTGCGTCTGGGTTTTGGATTGGCACTGTTAAGATAGTGCAAGTGCTTTCTCAGCAAAAACAAGAACAGAAGTTGAAGAAAAAGCAGAAAGGATAAAATAGAATTACAGCTTCCTTTGTCTTATATGAACTATCACCTTATATGTTATTAGACTTCTATGGCCTCTCTGATCGTGTGGCCGATGTCGTTCTCAGACCAATTAAAACCACTGTGAGAGGATATCATGAGACATTTAACTGAGAGGTGGCAAAAAGAGGGAAGGACGGTCAAAAGAGTACTGAAACATATAGATGACAAGTATGAATAACAGAGCGAGATGTTTTTATCTTCGAAATTTCATGGAAGCTGGTTCTGAGTAGCTGCAGACATCGGTCTAGACGCTATAGACTCACTCAGCCAACACTCTGACATTTGAGTAAAAACACACAAATACTCCACATACATGTAGACAATATACCACCACCACTTGACCAACACAACCAAGGTGAGGCAGCAGCAGTACTGTGAAGCATACGGCTGTGCAAAGCATCATGGGAAATCAGACTAGGCCGCAAAGTCTCCCATCCATGGTGACTCTTGCTTCAGCTATTCCTCTTCTACCTCTCCTACATGTGTACTACATCCCAATCTACACTACACCATCTTCACCTTTCTTTATTTCCTTTCTCTCATGCAGACCCACCGGCGCTCGGCTTTCCACCGTTCAGCACTTTGCTTCCGGTCTACCACTTCTCCCCCTCCATGTGTCTTTCTCTCTACTGTTGCCCATTTTATCAGCGAAGTGAACTTTAAACCTCCATATTGCCGGTCATAAAATCTCTCGGCGGATCGTTCTGTCCCTCTGTCACGCTGTCACATGCCTGAGGGGAACTGAGCTGGCGCTGCTGTTCTCTCCCTCTTACATCATCAGAACAAGATTAAGCTGGCTGTGTCAGCGGTCCTGAGTGTACTCCTGTAGTAGTGGATGCTCAATACTTCCTTAGGCGGCGAGTCTGGCATGCAAGCCCTGTGCTGTTAAATGAGTCAAGGATCAGCCTTTCGAACCCTATGGTTAAATATAAGGATACTAGTGATGCAGTGTATATCCTAAACAGGCATTGGTTGTGATCAAACTGTCTGACTTGAGTGCCATTTACACTCTTGGTGAGGGGGAGGAGGTTTGGGGGATTCTGCATCCATATGTACATTAATAGATAGAAAGGGAGAGTGTCCCAGTTAATAGTTACAAATACATACTCCTGCAAAACACCAATCAGATAAATCAATTGTGTAAACTCACAAGAAGGTACGCTAGCAACTCAGGAGGGAGAAAAACACGAATCCAACCAGTAGTCTACAATCTGCGGACTCAGCAGCGCTCGCCACAATCAGGAAGGGGCCATTGTACAGTGTCACCTAAGGTCCAAAGAATAAGTATGACCTTTTTCCTTTCTCACGTTTCCCTTTTGCTTTAGTCTCTCTGTCCACTTCCGTCGTTCCAAAAACATGCCCTGACTGGAGCCATTGTGTTCATCAATACCGCCGTTGTACTTAAAAACACAAAGCACCTGCCTTACTTTGGTCAAAGCGAGGGACAAGAAGACAGAGAGAGCAGCAACACTGGAGATAAGGGGTGATAACACCAATATCCACCAACAGAAGCTTGTAGATACCTCCTCTGTTGACTTAGACAACCGATCCAGCTAATCAATTATTAACAAATCAATCAGTCTATCAGCTCCCCCTCAAGTCTGCTGCCATCTCCTCGATTTAGTCGGAGGTGCTGTTACTCTGTGATTTAACTCCAGTGTCCCTAAAACCCCAAGGGCCCCTTTGGGAGACTCCTTTTCTTCCTGGAGAATAGCAGAGGTAAAAAGGCAGCGGTGTTGAGTTACATTGAGTTTAATGGCTTCATCCAATTGAGGCACAATGTATTCCAGACATGTCTGGAAGACAACACTGATAGAACCATTGGTCTTTAGAAGAGGACCCGTTAAATAGAACTCCCTCCCACCTTCTCCCTAACTCCTGACACTTCCTGACTGTCCGGAGCCTCCCCCTACCTTCGCCCTGGCCTGACGGCTCATTGTGGAACCCTTCAGGAGGAAAGGCTGGATGTGTCCCCCATGCTTCTGGCATACAGTAATCCATGCCAACCACTTTCCAAGTTTATATCTCCAAATATCCCTCACTGACTGACCTCATAAGGCTGGAGACAGGATGCTCAGGAACATCTTGCCAACATGATCATTATTTTATTTGTATAGCACTTTTCTAAAACCAACTTTGCAAAGGACTTCACAATCAAGACAAACAAAAGACACAGAAAGGTGTAGCCATCAGGGTGTGGGTGGGATAGGGACGAAGGGACGAACGGGCGAGGATAGGATAAATAAGGTTACAGGTTAATGGCGGCAAAAAGTATGAGACTGCTACTCCGTAGTCCCTTTATCGCTACAGGAATATAATAGTTGCGACTCACCCTCTTCGTGGCAAAGGTAGGAGTAGAAGCCTTCTGACTTCAGCATGATGAGGAGTGATCCCCATCCCAGCAGCACAGCGGAGAAGAGCAGATTCTCAATGATAGCAGTCACTGCCATCCACCAGCGCCTGCCAAATGCTGTAGCCAAGGTTGGAGCCATGGTGGAAGGGGAGAAGTGAAAGACAGTGTAGGGAAGAACCAGCAGAGAGAGAGAGAGATGAAGAGACCTAGTGATAGAACGAGGAGGAAGAGGCAGGTAGTGCAAAGAGAGCACTGAAGAAGAAAATGGTTGGGAACCCTCCCTGACAGGCGCTTAGGAGGAAAGATCACCGATCACTGATCTGTGGAGAGAACAGAAGCATAAAGGAAAGGGGGAGGTTTTTCAGTTAGCCTGTTGCTGACCTCATGAAAGGAAAGGAAGGGGCAGTTCCTAACACAAACACAAAATCACACAAGATAAAGGCACTGAACTTTGAACCTAACTCAAGATAATTGACTGTATGGAAGTGTAAATGAAGCTGTGTTTTTTTTCCTAATTATGGATGGATTGTGCAGCATGCCCTGTGTTTGCTTCAAGGCTTTCTAACTTGTTTGATTAACTTAATTGATTTTCTATCTTTATATAAGACAAACAGCGTAGTTAAGATTGTTACGATGTTAACAACTGGTCGTAAAATATTAACATGGGAGGAACACCTTTGTAATGCAAGTACAAAGATCATTTCATCACATTACGGGGACAAATAATAGTGGCATCATAAACTTTCTGCTGTTTTGTGGAAAAGGCAAACTGGTCCAAACTGGACTCGTGGAGAAACTCTCTCTCACCACCCCCTCATCCCGTGGCCTCTCTGTGTCTTCTACACAACCCCTAAATGTCCTCACAGGCCCATCGAACCGCAACTTTTCTCTGTAATTACTGTGGTGCATTCAAAACATAAAAGAGCTGCCAGACAGACAATAAACAAATAAGCACACACATCCTCTCTCTCTCTCTCTCTCTCTCACACGCACACACACACACACACACACACATATGCACACATACACAAGCTTCTGATCATAGGGCTACCAAAAAAGAAAGAAAAAAAGAAAATAAATCAAAGCATAGTTGTAAATCCCATGGGGAATAAATAAAATATAATAAATACAAATAAAAAAACCTCATTATATCTCTACAATACAAATAAAATGATAAAACCTGTCCTGAGCTCCATACCTTTCAGTCATAAGCACGCTGCATGGCACAATCCACAATTCACAATGTGCTCCAGGTGAAACTGCTCGTCAGTTGGCTTTAAATGATTGACCAGTACCTGTGAAAAGTCAAATGTATACCCTACACAGCGCCCCCTCCTGACCATGGGCATGATGTCCACCACCAATAATGAACAATCGCATCATATAGCACTATAATATCCGTAGAATAATCGTATATTTTGTGATATTTGTATAGTATCCCATTAAAACGAGAGAGAGAGGAAGAGAGGACGTAAAGACGAGAGGAGGAAGTGAAGACGAGAGGAGGAAGTAAATCACCGCCGTTGTGCAATTTGAAGCACGAACGTTATTTTACTGGCTGATGACATTTTTCTCGACTGAAAAGGAGTAATTAAAGCAATCAGGTTCGCAGTCGGGTTGAAAGCAAACCGGAAGTCTCCGGGAGATAAAGATGATTGGCGACTATCAACAGTGTTGACTCCAAACTATCTCACTCAATAACAGCCATTGATAAGTTGATAGTGGGCAGGGAAATGTTGCGTAACTTGGCTATCGACAACAAGCTGTAGGTCATGAGTAAGTGATGAGGCACGAGCTGCTACCAAATAGATTCCTGGCACTTTTTTTTGGTTGATCCCCAACTATATTGATAAAAAAATGTTGGACCCACTTAGGGTAAGGTATGGCCACCACACCCAACTGACGCCCAAGTGCCCAAGCCACAGGTACACACGGGTCAGGTGGTACCCCCCCCTGCGCTATGCGACAGGCGAATTGTTGCTGTCTATCGATTGCGCAATGTTATCAGGCTCTTCGGTATCACAGTTTTACATTCCAGACATTGTAGAGATTACAGGGTCTGGAAATGAAACGTACACTTAATGATCGACGAGGGTTATAATGTCAGCAAATAGACAGCAAAAATCTACGGAGCCCCCGACGTTTTTATTATTATTATTATTATTATTATTATTTTAAAGTTGGAAGCAGCAGAAACGTCTGGATGCTTGCAGGATCTCTCAGCTGAAACCATAATCGATATATGCGAATTAATCAGTTAATCAAATAATTAATCATTAATCAAATGTATCGTTGTTGAACATCTACTGTACATAACACTGATAGTGCAAGTTGTAGAATTGGTGTGATCAATGACTTCCCTGATTAAAGGTGAATGCCACTCAGTTTTAAAATTCATATTGGCTGTTTGCCTGGCAGCCCTATTCATTTACACTCGTGCTGATGGACTAGCTCTGTAACATGGTGCTACTAAGTATACAATGGATGGTAAATTGATTGATCGCCCAAGGAACTCTTGTAACCCATAAATCAGGACTATAGATTTACTAATTCATGTAAAGAAGTGAAGCATTGGTCAAAGCACACATAAAACATGCAGTGTTTCATCTCATACAACAAAAAAAACCCTGATGTTTTGATGTTCACTTACAACTCATTTCCTAGACATAGCCTAGTTTATCTATTGCAGTGACTTTGAAGACAAGGTGAAGACTTGACCTTATCTGACCATTATGGAGAATTCAGCTTTACAAATATTGATTAGGCTGTCAATGGGATTAGTAATAGTAATAGTGTAATAGTGTGATTTTAAATTATACATGTACTGTAGGTCTACTCACTAAAGATGAGTGGACTAGATATTTGGAAACTGATAAGGGTTTACTGTCATCAACAAGAGCTGAAGAATAAATTGAGTAAGGGTCCACAGATCTAAAATGAACAGAACGGAATAGCAGTAGCCAGACAGCTCCTCTATCCCTCAAATATCACCGGCCTGCATTCTTGGCAACACTCCGTTGTCAAATTGCATTAGTGCCACAAGGTGGTGATGAAAAACCACATGAAAGGACAAAAAAATAAAGAAAATAGAAATTAAGAGAATTTCATTGAGCATGACCACCCATACACAAATGACAGAACATAGTGGAATAAACCTCTTTATTGCACATACTTTGAATCAAACATATTTGGTACAGTAGTACTTTGCATAAGTAGCTCAAATACAGTGCAATATGCCAAAAAACAGAAGCAACACACAAACAACCCGCAACTACAGAAAGTTAAGTTGTAAGAAAGAAAACAACATTGAACCTTATAAATGATTTTACAGCCATTGATAGGGGTAGATATGAACTGGCAAGATCAGTGATTCGTTATATTGCTTAATATTTGTGTATGTAGTCTCTCTCACCCACATACACAACAGTGATACGGTCCCTGGATTTTTATCAAGTGCAGTCATTGCCATTGTTGCACACATACATATACATAGTGTCAGAGTCCCTTCATTAGTGTAGTAGACCCGCCACCATGAGTCCAAGTGCCAGAGAAAGTAGCAGGGTGTTTAGGGAGCCTTCACTCCTTGGTGCTACAGCAGGAGATAAGAGACAAGGAAATGGAGAAGGCATCAGCGATAGGACGGGGAGGGGCAAAAAGGCAAATTACATCATCCTTTTTACATTCAAAACCTCCATTACTTAAAGAGTTTAGCCTTAAATGTAGTATTATTCAAACATCTTTGATGTTCACAAGTCATGTTTTCCATGACCTCAGAAAAGATTTGATGCCAAGAGATAGATAATGTTACAGAACATTTACACATCCATTACAGAACAATTGCAGCAAGTACATGACTAGAGTAGACTAGAATAAACTAGACTAGACTGCTGGACTGAACTCAACAACTAGACTAACAGTACTACTAGTAATACACAGCTAGACTAGACTAACTTGAGACTGAATCATTTACTCAGCTGTAGAGATGGCCACTCATCAACTGATTGATATGTACAGTACAAGACACACACACATTTGAACTATAATAAAGGTTAAGTTCATGGCATTATCGAAACGCCACAATTGCCAAATTAGATGTAGTATCTTTCTGACTGAGGTGTTAAAGGTTCATATATTCTCTACTGCTATATAATACTGAAATGTTTGATTTATGTTGAATTGTAATTTGTTTTGTATTTCTATTTAATGTTGATACTTAGATGTCCAAACAAAGTGACAAACATATTTCAAACATCTGTACTAGTAGTACAGTACTTGAGTACTCCAGTGCTGTGTGGTCTGACCTTTCTGACCTTCTGACATTCGAGGCTGTGCATCATAGGGTCAGAAAAAAATATCTTACCATGTGAAGAGTTTTCTGGAATAAAAAAAAAAGTGGTATGTTAGAAAAATAGTAAAGTTCTTCATACCATGCATGCATTTATATGTAAATACACAAGCACGTACGCACACAGACAGACAGACAGACAGACAGACAGACAGACAGACAGACAGACAGACAGATGCACGCACACACACCTCTGATGGTGAAAGTGGTCTCCATGCCAGCGTGGATGTGGTCAGTCACATGGCAGTGGAGCAACCAAGTCCCAGGGTTTCCGGCTACCATCTCCACTGTCTGGAAAGTCCCGGGGAAGAGGTCGAACACATCGGCACGGTGCACGCCATCCGTCTGACACACACACACACACACACACACACACACACACACACACACACACACACAGGGAGAGGAGGAAATAAGCATAATTATAGAGAGGAAGTGAGAGTGTGACTCCCAGAAATCAGCCTTACGTGAGTCAATTCAGTAAATTTACACTCTCTGCCAATGTGTCAACATTGTGTATGTCAGTGACAATATTGATCAATAATAAGAGCTTTCTGACATTATGTCAATTGTTGTGTGAGTGAATGAGAATGATTGATTAAAGCTGCACAGTCTACCAACCCGGCCAATCTGTGACGACTTTTGGAGCGCTCACTTGCTGCTGTTTAGGAGACAGTTCTGTATTTCACTCTTAACTTTTGATTTGTCACTTCCTGTGTACGGACATGTTATCCCACCAGTGTCCATACACTATGCTCCCACACCATGCTCTTCTTTATTCCAGTGACTTGTAATGGTCTTAATACAAAAAAGTAACGGTTTTCCTTTACAGAGGATTACTTCTGAGAATACTTTTGGCCATTGAAATGGTTACATGTGTTCTACATCTTCATAAAATGTGGTGCAGAAGAACATTTTTGTTTGTATGAAAAAACAATACTGGTATCTTAACAATACATCACATTTTTGATAAATTAGTTAACTGTTATTTATCATTATTATCATTATCATTATTATTAGTAGTAGTAACCATCCCTGTGTATTCTTGCATAAAACTCTTGTCTAGTGAAACTTTTGGACAGTCATGATGACGATGCTGTTGATGAGAAGGTACCTTGTAGGTGAAAGTCTCAGCATGGAAGTGAACGGTGTGCATGTCCACTTCATTGCCCATTCCCAGTAGATACCAGTCTACTTTCTGGCCCTGCATCATCACCAGTCCATGGAGGTTGCCATACAGCTCACCATTAATCCCTTCAATAGACACACGCATACATCCACACACACACGGATACACACAGGCACGCAGACACGTACGCAGGCACACACAATGCATACAACAGACAGTTTGTATCAGGGCTTGACACCAAAAATATATTTTGGTTTTTCCTAATGTTCCTAAACCAGTTATGATTAAAATCTCAGTTTATTAATGTTTCAGTTATGTGTTAAGACAGACAACCTCTTTAAAGCACTCAAGGCAAACTTGATTTCCTTTCTTTTATCTTTTCTTTAAGATTTTTTAAACATACGCGACAAAGTTGTCAAGTTGTATTGGCGGGTTTTCTCCCAACCTGTGTGCGTGTGTGTTTGAGTGGCCGGTGGTGAGTGTCCGTGTATCAAAGTAAAGGCCAGATGGACAGGATAAAGTTGGATATGGGGAAGTGCTAGTTGGATCCTGAAAGCTTTCTGTCTGTGTGGGTGTGTGCAACTGTGCATTTCAATGATTACATGTTTAGGCAGTTCTGTATTAGATCTTTTCATAAGGTTTTAATTACAGGGCACTGGCAGGCCGTGGTTTGTGTATCCATAGATGGTTCAAATCCAAATATCTATCATGCAACCAACAGTTTCACTCTCTCACTCGGCCTCCCTCTCCCTCTCTCTTTCTCCCTCACCGTGCATCAGGTTGCTCTCCACAAAGTCTTCGTCTGGTGTGAAGGCGTCGGGCTCGATGCCAAGGTACGTTCTGATGTTGTCCCTCAAGTACCAGGAGTTATTCTCATCGAACACCATAAAGAGCAGAGCGAACTCCATTGCCACATCTCCCCTCTGTCTGCCTGCACCCTCACTGCGCAAGGTCCCAGGCCTGCATACCACCAGCGGCCCCAGGAGACCACTATACAGATCCTGAACATAAACTCGAACATAAAAAACTCGAAAGCGCTCTCTCATAATAAACATAAACATTTTTTAACCCCTATTTAAACAGTTACGTTAATTAAGAGCACATTCCCATTTACAATAATGTAATACATGCAATATGTACCCTGATGAAATCAACAGTGGAGTAGTAGGCGTAGGAGATGCAGTTAGGATCTGTGGGCCCCTGGACCAGAGCTGTGAGGAACATCCCACCTGAACTCGGTTGTGTAGCCTGATGGGAGAACGCACACACGCAGACAAATTATAAACATACTTCTTCTTACTGAAGACCAGGGTTTTGTAGTGGGGTCCCTTCATAAGCAACTCTGCACATTTGTTACTTTCACTAACTCTATTCTCACCAGGTTGGACTGGAGTGTGTGCGTCACTGGTCTTCACCCCGTGCGCATGAATGGAATATGGCCGGCTGGCTTTGTTTTTGAATGTGATCAGGATCTGCTCTCCTACCTCTGCTCTGATTATTGGACCTGCAGGGGAAACAAAACAAAACACATGCATGTATGGATGCGTGAGCCATTTCCTCCATTTCTCATCTCTTCCTGGTTAGAAAGAACTGCTAAGCTTACCTAAAATTCCCAAGTGTTGCTGGTTTGCGGGTCGTTGTTTCTGTATTTTGAAGGTATCGTCGGTGTACTCTCTATACACCACCTTCTTGTAGCGAGAGCCAATTCTGTTCTTCCCTCTCTCCACAAATATACTGCCTGGACTGGGAGACATACATCAATTTGCTAGCATTAACAAACAGTAATACGTTATGCCATAAATCATAGGTTCAAGCTCAAAAACAGAAATACGTCACCATACAATTATTGATACTTAAAGTAAGGTGAGAAGCGAGGTAAGTGGCGTGTAATTATCTTGCACACACACACACACACACACACACCTGTCCTCTGGTGTGGCATGGTGCTTCTCCAGCTCCCAGGCTCTGTCAGGTGAGTAGTCCCACTCTACTTCTTCAGCACTGACAAAGTACTCTACAACCTTTGACGGCTGCTTGTGTGTGAGTGTCACATTATGGCAATTTTTTACTGTGAACTGCTGTCTCATCCCAGCTGAGAAGTGGTCTGTTACTCTGCAGCTCACTTCATACACACCTGTACAGGAAAATGAAAAGAGGTTAAGGGGTATGGATAAATACAGTATGTTTATGGCAGGCACTATGTAAAATCTTAATTTTAGTTTGTGGTGGCACAAGTCAAATGTTAATTGTGAATTGTATTTCCCATATCCAATTTACTGTACCTATATTCAACTTTTACAACGTTTCCCCTAATTCTAATTTTACCATGACCAAATTAGACCAAATGATGCATCACTTACTCTTATGTCAGGATACTGCAGGATGCAAACACTGTGAATAAATAGTTTATGTTCCTACAACGTCTGGGAGTCTACCCAGACGTTTCCTGCACTAGTTTATATTGTGGTTGTACATGTTTCCTGTTATCAAGTGTTGGTTGGAGGTTATATGAGAAGTAAACACAAGAACAATACACAAGGCCTGCCTGTCAAAACAAAAAATGATGGATTCTTGGACTCAATGAATGTGTCAAAAGTATGTGGTGTGTGTGTGTGTGTGTGTGCGTGTGTATAGAGAGTAATGTGACTGACCAGCAGTGTCCGGCCGCATGGCAAGTGCAGCCGTGGTGTGTGGGAACAGGTTGACTGTGTCGCGGGTAGTGCTCTGCCTCTGGAAGGTGTTGCCCTCAAAATAAACACCATGGATGTCCACCTCTGTACCTAGCCCAAAGGTGTACCACGCAACTCTGTCCCCAGCACATAACTCCAGACCGGGAAGGTTCCCATACATGAACCCATTCACCGCTAAAATGAAGGGCAGATTAAAAAAATACAGAAACAAGAAAACAAATATAAAAGTTACCAGTAACTGCACTCAGATATGATAGCGATATGCAGCTGCAGTTAGTATCAATATAATAATATTTAAAGGTAAATATAGACAATGAGGCATTGTGCCTGTGTACACACTCACCCACCCATCCCTCCACCCCCCAACCCCCCCAGTCACACTGCTTACCATGCATGTTATTGCTCTCCAGAAACAAGAAAACAAATATAAAAGTTACCAGTAACTGCACTCAGATATGATAGCGATATGCAGCTGCAGTTAGTATCAATATAATAATATTTAAAGGTAAATATAGACAATGAGGCATTGTGCCTGTGTACACACTCACCCACCCATCCCTCCACCCCCCAACCCCCCCAGTCACACTGCTTACCATGCATGTTATTGCTCTCCAGAAACAAGAAAACAAATATAAAAGTTACCAGTAACTGCACTCAGATATGATAGCGATATGCAGCTGCAGTTAGTATCAATATAATAATATTTAAAGGTAAATATAGACAATGAGGCATTGTGCCTGTGTACACACTCACCCACCCATCCCTCCACCCCCCCAACCCCCCCACACTGCTCCACAGTACACTGAAAGTCTTCACATCACGTTTGATATTGCTTGCCATAGATATAGAAGACATTCAAATTACCAGTAATGATCTCATATATACAGATATGCAGTGCAGTTAATCCATTAATAATCTTTTAAATATACAAGAAAATTTGTGAGGCTATTGGTGCCTAAGGGTAAAGTACCATACATCCCTGCAAAAATCGCATACAGTTTAAAACTCTTACCACATTCTTTCCCGTACAAAAGGTTTTAAGAACGTTGACTAGAATGTGATAGTTTTGTTTCTATTTAAATAACAATGTTATCATACAGGGAGAAGGAAAATGGTTAGAGTCCAAAGTAATACACAGACAGCATGGAGCTAGTAAATTAAGGGTGTGGCTACAGAAAGCTTGTAAAAAGTGTAATAACCTTGTTGAAATACTATCACATTCTTTAGGCAGATACAATGGTAGAATCAGTGGAAAGACAATTATGTTACTTTGGTAACAAGGTTACAGTGGCAGATGAAAGTTCAAGTCAGACCTTAATGTGCTCACTCAGGGCTGCTATTAGGTTTCATGCCACTAATCATTATACTTTGTCAAAAGTGAAGTAAAGTTAAATAATATCGAGTTCACGGGCTCTGTGCTCATGAATAAGCCCATAGTATACTTCTGTTGTGAGGTAAATTCATGATCCTTTCTCTCTCGCAATTTCCGCCAAATCATTCTACTTCATGAACTGGCACCTCTTAAAATGGCCTACATATTTTGAAAAGATTTGCCTATCATCCTCCATAGGCCTGTAAGTATTATAAAGATGGCCTATGTATAAGAGTGTGTGACTTAGGCAATTAAAAAAAAAAAAAAAATGCCTTAGTCACATTGTCTTGTGACTTAGGCAATTTTACAAGCTTTACAAGATGGCGGCTGCTTCCAGAAGAAAGAACAACAATATATTTGGTTCAGTTCTTTCTGTTTTTGGAAAAACTTTAAAATATGACTTAGGCCATTAGTTTAAGAAGGTGACGATATGATTTGTGAATGTGAATTGTTAGATAAAGAAAAATAAATATATATAAATATATAGTGAGTTTTACGTCACACTCAGCAGATTCTGAGAAGGGTTGTGTGTGGCTGCCTCTTTTGTTGTTATGTGCCCAGAGGAAAGCCATTCAAATGCGGTGTACTTTCTGCCAGCTCACTGAGACAGAGTGAGAAAGAAGGCGAAGAGAAGAGAAAGTGTACATGGAAGTGAATACAGCACCTGTGTTCCTTTCTTCCCCAGGGCTCCTTTCTTGCACACCAGCAGGGGTCCAACTAATCCAGAGTTGGTATCCTGGGCGGGGTCACTGGCCGAGTAGTACAGGTAGGGGATACAGGGAGAGTCTGAGGATGAGGGACCTTCCAGCACCTGCCAGTTATAGGTGAAGGTCTGCCCGGGACCCACATGGGCGCCAGGCTTATCAACACCTATTGCACAAAAGTACTACAATTACCAGATCTGCTGCTTCCATCAGATAAAGCATCTATTCATGTAAGTGATAACATTCAAAAGGATCTTGATGTTTCCTATTACAATCCCGAGCCACATTGTTATCTGTCTTCAATGAGACGTTTGTTCAAAACACAGTGTTTCCCCTACTAATATACAGGCCTAGTGTGAGGGCCAGACCAAGGAAACCTGCGCTAGGCCAGCAGACAGCAGCCAGAATGGACCGATTTGAAAATGCAAGACACAGTGATTCAGAGTGACAGCTAGCAAAAAGGCTAGACAGATAAAATTGCTGCTGTGAGGCCAAACTGGCAAAGAAACAAGGTGAGGAGGGAGAAAAGGAAACAAGTGATACGGGAGCTGCATGCTAGAATCAGATGTCGCTCTACTGCAACCTTCTACTCCACCTGATTCTACTCCACCTGACTCTCCCATCCATCCGCCTGATGCTGAGGCCTGAAGCAACCGCTACAACAACAGGATGTGGCCACATAGGCCTCAAAATGGCTCCTTCTGCCCTGCAGCTTAACAGCTTACCCAGAATGTCTTGTCTTAGCTGTAAACTACCCCCTGCACAGTTTGCAGAAGTAACTAACTGGAGCCCACAGCTTATGCAAGTGTGGTACACCCCAAAACTGTGCAACCACTTTTGTGTTTATTTAATTTAATTAGTTGAACAGTCGTCTTTTTTTGATTTCCAGGGCCTAATATTATCCCTAATAATGTAGGTGACAGTCACGCTATTTAATTTTCATATGTAATGTGAAGGAAAAGGGTAAATGCAAGCAGCACCCAGGTGGAACTGTTGACACCGGAAGAGTTGCGTCCCGGGTTGTCTCAGGGGGAAGCTTCCGCCCACCCCTCAGATGCAATTTGGACAACAAACTGGAAAACGTGTCTTCATTGTCTACATGGTGATTCTACCTAGTAGTTGTCCTAGTAGTTGGTGAAACTTGCCAATGTCAACTCCTTTAAGCCCATCTTTATTTCGGCAAGTGCTATAAAGATGTTTTGATATTGTTTCGAGCATTTTTGTCAAACTTTAACAAAAATCCCACCACTGTCTAATACGGCAGGTTCAGACGCCGCTGAGCTAGCGGTCGCGGTGCTGCGGTGCTGCGGTTTTTGGGTTTTCTTTACCAGAGTATAGTTTTGCAGGCCGAACGCTAGGTTTTAGGTTTATTTACTTTACACTGAGTTTTATTTGGGCTCCTACCTTGTATATATGTGTATATCGTTAAGTGCCTTATATAACAAAACAGTTGAATGCTGCAGAGCTGCACTTGTTTGTGGGGAATGTTAATATTGTAATGAATGCAGTTTAAAGTGAAAATGCTATGTATTGAATATTCTATTGTGAATTTGAAAATAGATGCAATTTGGACAACAAACTAGAAAACGTGTCTTCATTGTCTACATGGTGATTCTACCTGTTTTACAGGAATTTCATATTGTTGCTGCGGTACCAATTTTGGGACCCGTAACACAAGAAATACAGCTTTTGAATTTTTGAATATTTTTTTGAATATCTAACAAATATTAAAAGCAAACTAATTTGACATGATAGGGTACGACTGTTACTCTGCATAGAGAGATGGATTTGTTCTGTAACTATTATGCAACTAACTGCTGTAAGTGTCTCACCGTCCTCATAGCTGCTTCCCTGGAAGCGTTTGTCATAGTGCAGGCCATGAGGCTGGATGCTGTAGTTCCTATTAGCCTTATTCATGAAAGTCACTCTGAGGAGGTCTCCTTCCTCAGGCCCTCAGGACAGGACCTGGACAAAAGGGCGGAAAACAAAGTAAAATGTAATAGGGAATATGTGACATCCCAAAGGAGAGACTTAGTGAAAGAGCAGGCCTCAATCATAATGAAGAACGCAGCCTCACACTCATATCTGTGATGCAACAGATTTGAATGTCTAAAACCAACGTTTTGACAGGCAAGCTGTCATCATCTGGGTACTCTAATGAAAGAGCAGGCCTCACCTAGGATTCCCAAGTGTTGTGTCTCAGGCGTTGGCGGTTTTCTGGTGGTGAAGGTATTATCTGTGTAGGCTGTGTATATCGCTTTCAAGTAGCGCCCCCCGATCCTTCCCCCATCCATGCCAAAAAACGCCTCTGATGCGCTGTGTGAGAGGGAGTGGGGGTGGGGGGGGCATAAAATAAAGAACTTCATGTGGCCTTGGTGAGTCAGAGCTGTGGAATTTCATACTATAGTGAAACAGAACAGAACAAGCAGCTGGCCAGTCAGAGGGGTTACACAATGTCAGGTCAGGGAACAATAACAAAAAACAAAACAATTGAATCACTAGCTACACTGTTTACACTAGACACCACAAAATCAGTTGAGCCCAGAGCCCTTAGACACACACATAGACAACTCCATTTGGACACCTTAAAATGTATTGTTGTAGTTCACAATGTGCCTCTTATTTTGATATGAACGTGTACACCTTACCTGTTGCTCGCAGTAAGGGATATGTTATTAATAAGATCCATTCCTGATGGGGCGTAGTCCCACTGGACCTTCCTCTGCCGCCAGGTAGTAATCCCTCACAACACCTCCCATCACTGAGGGGCTAGCCTTACTGCTACTGCTACAGGACTTCACTTCATAGAAGGCCTGCATCCCAGCTGGTATAGTTGAATACACACACACACACACACACACACACACACATAGGTAAGAAGATAATACAACCTGCAATTAAAGTGTACCGAGTTTATGCTTGTTGTGAAATCAACCCTAGGAATGCCTAACAGTTGAAAACCAATCTGGATTCTGAGTTCAATGGCAGGGTATAAAATAATGGTGTGACAGAGTTCTGTTACAACACTTTCAACTTCCTTATCTCTTTCTAGAACTTCATCAGGACTGTGAACTCTGACCTCACCAGGGCCCCCACCAAGACCCACACACTGCCCCTCTTATGCACACACACACTTAGGTAAAGACTACACATAATTTATAATTTATATTATATTATACATACAATTTCCCTTTTTTACTATATTTTTATAAAGTGCTCTTATTGTAAATATTGTGTTGTTTTTTATATAGAGCTCTTACTGTGACATTGTAAATATTGTGTTGGTTTTTTTATTGTAAACAGTGTGAACCTGTTATTTGCCCTTTGCACATTTCTGCTGAGCATTGCCACTTTTTTTTTTTTACATTTCACTGCACACCTCGTGTGTGTATGTGACAAATAAACTTCTTGAATCTTGAATCTCTTATCTGATAAAGGAAAAGATAGCCCCAGAAGGGTGTCAGAATCTGTGAAACTAAAGACAGACCACCAAACCTGCGATTGAAACAAATCTGTGATGTAGTTTAATGCTGTGATGTATTTTAAATGAATGCTGGCCATGAAGTTACGGAGAGAGACAGACAAGATTAACATGTTCTGTCAAGTGTCAGCATTACTCATACTGGGTACATATCGCTCATTAGATCCTACAATCAACAGACTTTGGACAGGCCTTACTCCTCTGGTATTCCTGGAAATAAAGTCTATGGCATGGCGTGTTTCAACTTGACTGAAGTAGCTGTTAGGCTGGTTGTCATTTGTTGTACTCTCTAATAAACAAACGAATCCCAGAGTCCCGAAATACAAGCACAGCTGTAAAACGACACCATATCTTAAAACCCCTTAGCGGTCCTGTGATAGCGTAGCAGTGGTACCTCAAGGCAATGCATTCTCCCCCGTCAGCAACTCTCCTCAACCAATCGGGAGTCAGGGTTAGGGTTAGGGTTAGGGGTGAAAGGTGACACAGAGGTAAAGGTCAGGTGCCCTACCCTGTAGGTGGTCATTAACCTGACAGCTCAGCAGCCACTTTCCTGTTGCCATCGGCACCATCCCGGCTGTAGCAAAAGTGGCTGGGAACAGGCTGAGAACGTCGGTGCGGTGGCCGCGGTCCAACAGTGTATTCCCATGGAAGTAGGCAGAGTGAATATCCACCTCGTTACCCATGCCAAACAGATGCCAGGCTACTGACCGGTTCTGGCATAACTTGATTCCAGGCAGGTTACCAAACATGTACCCATTAATGGCTGTCACACAGAGAAAAACAAGGGAGAAGTTAGAGGACAGGACAAGAAAACAGATTTTCTTTAATACATTCTGCTGAGGGAAATAGTGATGTGAAAATTGAAGTGATGTGACTGTATTCTTTGTAAATTCTTAAAGAATTAAAGGATACAGACAGCATTGTCGCATATAACTCACATAATTCCTAGCAAAAAACTTTGACAACAGAGATTGATCAACAATAAAATCAAGTTTCCGTGGTACAATGAATAATATCCTTATGGTTAACCCACTCAATCCATGTAGCCTTATGATCTAAACATGAGAAAGACCCACCATGCATCAGGTTTGACTCCTCAAAGTCAGGGTCTTCTTGGTCGACTCCAGCTGGATCAGTGCAGAAGGTCTGAATGTTGTCCTCCAGGTACCAACTCATGCCTTCGTCCACCACGTTGAACATCAAGAAGACATCCTGGTCCACATCATTACGCTCTGATTCAGAAGTCTGCTTCAGGATACCTGTGTTCACACAGGTAGGACAGACACAGATGTGACCCACCGTGGAAAAACAGGCACATTGTGGGAGTTTTTTGCTGGCACAGACAATTGATATGTGCATTCAGAGCTTTTGAGTTATTAATTATTAAATCAAAAAAGTGCATTTTGAAGTAAAATGGATAAGGTTAAATGAGCCTGGGTTTATGGCATTTGGTCACATATCTTCATACCTTTTTTACAGGTGAGCAGTGCCCCGATGAGCCCAGAGGAGATATCCATAGGGGCTTCAACATGGGAGTGGTACACCCAGGTCAGACAGTTGGCATCGTCATCGGTGGGGGCAAATTCTGGCCTGACTTCCCAGCGGTAGGTGTAGTTCCCTCCTGGAGGAACGCCGTCGTCCTGCTTCAACCTGCCTGATGTCCCATCTGGATAGAGCGCCCCTAGTAGATAAATGCAGGATGTTTTATCATATCATAGCTTAGCAGAACAATGCAGAACATATTATACATGAAATATATGATTTATCAATTGTAAATGGCCTTAATAATCACATCATCATCAAAGATTTTAATAATCAAGGTGGTATCCTTTTCTTCTTTGGGTCTTATCTCTATTAAGCTTTCAACCTCCACGTGTGTAAGTGTGTATGCTCTATAAACATCTAAATCTCCTCACACAGCTTCTAGATACACCAGTGAACTTTGAGTTCCTCACTTCCTCATCTGACATGTGACAACACAGAATTTGCTGATTTTATCACGTGTTGTTTTGACCCCCAAGAGGCTGCTTATACATTCTGTACTGTACAGTACATATTAGTTGGCCAGTTAGAAGGAGTCCTCTGTCTGACTGACTCGCAGATTCTGAAATAAGGCAGGGTGTCATTCATAATCTGTTCTGAGGAGGAAAACAAATTCTTGTGGAGCCTGGAAAACTTCCAGAACAGCAAGGATGTCTCCAGTGGTTTTGCAGGCTGTAGGGTATTGCATAACACATAGAATAGAATGAAAGTGGGGCACGTCACTCTTTGTAAAGGCATCATGTACATTGATCTAGATGGACTCCTTCTTTATTTCTTATTTGCTAGTCCTTTTTCTTTTCAAAGCATTCTGGCACTGAAGAGTCGGAGATAGCGCCAATCTGGCATGAATTCAGATGAGCACCAGACAAAGCCATTCTTTGTGGAATGGAAATAAGATACTTAATTAAAATATTATATGCAGTATTTTATTACTACATGTAAGGTAAGTATGTCCCAGTGCCTTAAAGGAATGACAAAACTAAGACTGTCCACCAGACAAATCCCTTGAACATGACTCCTGTAGTCCATTAAAAAAAAAAAAAAAAAACTTTCCTGGAAGCCAAGGCCGAGAAATATTCACTTTCTTCATCCTAGCCTGGTCGAACAAGTGTTTTAATCACAGATACAATCTCAAAGGGCTTCACAATGCACCCATGATGGAATAACGGAAAAAAAAGGAACCTTGTGACGGGCTACTCAGAGAGGAATCCCCCCAAGGGAGTAACCATGTTCTGAAGGGTGGGGCTCCTCCACCAGAACATTTTTGGCCATTTAAAACAAATTCCCTGCATTTTCACACAAACAGTACACAAAATAAACACATTAAGGACACTTGGGTGAAACATCCAGCTAAGAAAATTGCTTATCTTGAGTATGTGTAGTGATATCACTCAGTTGCTTTCATTTTGAAAACCTAGTCCAAAATGTCATACTTCAAAGTCATACAAACAATGGCAATTTGATCTGGGTTCTGCAATTTATTTGCTAAATTTTGTGTTGCACTTTTCATGATATATTAGGCGAGATAATTTCCCAAAAACTCTATATATCCATTTTAGAAAAAAATAATTACCTGAAGTTCGTCATTCAGTGTTCATTATTCTTTAAAATATATGGGATCCAGTCTGTTGATGTTATCACTTTGTCAACTTAAAAAAGTTACCTATCAACATACTAGCTATTATTGCTATTTTATATGAGTAGGTGTCATTTTTGTCTGGGGGATATCTCATTTTGGAGCAAACCTTGTCCAAAAACAAAACTCTGATTGATGTCTCTTTGATGTTGCACGTGTGTGTACAATATTCAGCGCGTGCACGTGCGTGTGACACTATACCTTCTGAATCTTTCTCATAGAAGACTCCGTGGGGGTGCATGGAGTAGTTCCTTGAGGCAGAGTTCTTCAGGTGGACCACCATGATATCATCAACCTCAGCCCGCAGTATGGGTCCCAGGAAGCCCAACCAGTCAGGTCTGGGGGCCCGGCGGCTGTATGTGGCATCTGTGTACTGTAGGAACACAGCCTTCTTATACGTTCTGCCAATACGATGGGGCCCGCTCTCCAAGAATACAGATGCATGCCTGAGACAGGAATGGATGGAAAGAAAGTGAGTGAGAGATAAAGAGCGGGCAGGGGCTAGATGGACGATGGTAACAGCAGTACTGATGGACAAGGGAGAAAGACAGCGTGGAGGAGAAGAGTCTGGAGGAGGCAGTAGAAAAAGACATGTGAAAGTAATTACCCCTATTTTGTTGCGTAATCTGTGCTGTTCCCTCCTGTTCTGCTATTTTTCTGTGCACTATGCACGCATACTAAGCTTTCACTAAAGGTGGCTATTTGTCTTTCTTTGGGATTATTTTAAAAAGCACAAAAATTAAGTCATGAATACTTAATTGTTGCTGTAGTGTTTCAGAACAAATTCTATCGATCGGGTTGCAGCTCTCTAACAATTAAACATATTATTACTGTGATTACATGTTGTCATCCGCTAATAACCTGTTACTGAAGCTGCTGTGAACATATTCATGCTACAGTAAATCCAATTCACAATCAAAACAACAGCAGCAGCAGAACGCATTACATTCTCAGGACATATAAGTGTACAAGTTTTACCGACAACCTTGCTGACAGTCTGACTTCAGGGTTTTACTGACCACTTGGTCATAGGAATTTAGTGACCCATTTCAAAGTGCTTACGTTATGACAAATGACAATTAGTAGTTATGAACATAAACAACACTTTCATGGTTCATGGTTCCAAATACAGAAGAAATAAATCATATCGTATCAACAAATCATAAAGAAAATCATCAGAAAATCAAGAAAATTCATGGTCCCACTTTCAATCTTTCAATTTATTATTTAGGAACTATACATCTGTGCAATATCACAAAGGTGTAGCAAACTCTTCGAACCCCATGCAATAAGGTCACTATGAACTAATCATGCCCCATCATCTTTCCTCTGTATCCACCACCAGGCTACAAGCAGAGCACACAACAATCCCAGCGGAACTGACTTTGACAAGAAGACACTGGATATATAAACTATTGGCCATAACTTTTTTTAAGGTCCCTTTTTCTTGAGGGGGGGGGGGGGCGCTGGGGTTTCTTATTCTAATAAGAAATACCACAGATCTGTCAATTCTCAAATAAACACGTATATTGAGTAGCTCACTTGTAAATAGACTATCTGCACAGGTCTTTCCCATCTGAACATTTTTCCCAAAATCATATAAACATGACCTGGTCACAAACTCACTCATCAGTCGCGACTTCTCTTCCGTTTATGAGGTTTTTTCCACTTGGTGCGTAGTTCCACACGTCCTCAACGATCTGAACATAGTAAACTCTCTCCCTGCGCGCACCCACCGGATGAGAGGAAAAAATAACCAACAAACTTGCCAACAAGCTTAATGCCCCTGCCATGTCCAAATCGGTTTCAAGAAGAACAACGAAAGGCTTCTGTTAACTCCCCCATGCAAGCACGTAAACTCTATCCATTTCAGCTGCGGCACTTATGAAACTCTCCCGGGAAAAAACAGTCGAGCTATTCAGACTGGGAGCAATGAGAGCGACCGCCTACTGTGGTATCAGGCATGCAGTGATAATACACCCAGTATCCCAAGGTTAAATATTGTAGGATGTTGACACAATTAATTAGGCCAACGGTTGGTGGTAAAATATAGGCTTGTGCACTAGGGTTGACTGCACGGCTAACAACTGCCAGTCTGCCATGTTATTTTATTTGGAAAATATTTGTACACCTAATTGTAAAACTCTCCAAGCTACTTGAAAACCGTTGAATGCAGTAGGCCTAACTTTTGATGAACTGTACCTGACAACAAGCACGTCAGCATCACCTTGCAGTTACGCTGTATTACCAATATCAGGAGCCACTGTCTTTGAATGGCACGTGTGCTGCGGTGCTGTTTCGCTGCTTTAATAGGTGAAGGGAAAGAATATTACACCGTTTACCATTTTATTTAGTACAACTAGGGCAGGGTGGCTCTGAATACCTCATTCTACCTGAAGCCTTGTTAATTTACCTTACATCAGAGGTGTCAAGATGACACCTGCTGGCCAACTGCCTGCAGTACAAGTGTAGAGTCTGGGTAAACTGAGTGGCCTGTAGCTACTGTACAAATTCATGACACCAGATTTTTTTTTTGAAAGAAAGAAAAACCTCTAAAGGGGTGATCTCAGGGGTGCCCATTTGAGGGACAACTTAAAAGGGGCGTACTGGTGAATGCACAGAGACTGCAGAGATCTAAGGACGGAGTTAAATCAGATAGCTTGTCAGTACTCCTGTATTTTGAAGGTGAGGTTCTCCCTGATAAAGTACGCTTAGGATACATGATCTACTATGTGAGAGCTTTTGTACCTCGACCACTCAGATGTTATAATTACCAGCTTGGGGCATATAGCATCTGTGCATAAAGAGGCTAGGAGAGGTCCAAGATGTAGATATGGTATAAAGATATGGTATATTTAGATGTGAAGAAACTTGTGACATCCATAACAGCGATTAATAGCACAGTAGGTCTACAACATAAGACAGAGGATACAGATGATTGTGAGGGCTGAGCAACAAGACTGAAGTGAGGGAGGAAGTGAGGGATGAGCTCACTATGCAGTCAAGTCAAGGGAAATGTACTTAATCTTTGTTATGTTTAGAATCCTGCAATCGAATGCAAGAAGCTTGGTGGCCAATGGACAAAGAGTTCAAACGTTTCATTAAGAGTATGCCAGAGAAACCGGATGTTATAGGTATTCAGGAATCTTGGAAACAAGGATTAACATAGCAACAGGAAGTCAAACTGTTTTCGACCTTAGTCTTGCCAGTAACTGAATAGCTGGGCTCTGTGAGTGGGAGGTAGTATGAAAGACAACTGTTGGGAGTGACCATTGTCCCATAATATGCAGGGGTAGGCTTTAGAGGGGAGAATGCTTTAGTGAAGGGAGTGAGGATGTGGATACTTGAGTAGGTGGGGGATCAACTGAGCTCTTTCTTTACTTTACCAGAAATGAAAAGAGCGATAAGTAAAGCTATAATGACATAATAATAAGTCTCACAGGAGTAGAATGGGGAGCAAGTTGGATAGCGCTGCAGGATGTACATTGCATTAATACTATATGTTTTAGATTATATGAGTATAGACTATAGGTCAGCAGCGCAGACTCATTTTAAGAGATTGGATACGGTCCAAGCCCAGGCCCTAAGAGTGTGTAGTGGGGCTTTTAGGGCCCCTCCACTAGTGGCGCTGCAGGTAGAGATGGGAGAAATGCCACTCCAAGGAGTCAACAGTTACCTGCAACATATTGGGAAACTAGGCTAGATCGCAGGAGGTTTCAGCATCTCTGGTTCGCACTTCACTATGTGGCGGTAACGCAGGTTTAACGTTGGTTGCCACCCGCCGATAAAAAAAAAGAAGAAGAACCAGTCCATGGTTTGTTCATCGCCGTGCACAGCGAAATCGCGCTCCCTCACAGTGAACGCGCACTGCTAATTTCCCGCTGCCATTAGCTACAACAGACATGGCCGCCTTCAGTAAGATACCGCACAGTTGCTACGAGATAGGTCATACCTGGAACCCGTCGTGTGTGCACTCTGTTCTGGAAGTAACCAGGGGGGCTCTTGAGGTCTCCTTTAAAATATACGCCCCCCTTTATCTGGTAAGTTACACGACATGACCTGCGAGACGCCGAAGCTAACGTTAGCTAGCCAAGTAACGCTAACTAGTAACTAGCGAACATCGTTTACTAACTAACGTTAGCTGACACGTTAGCTGACACGCTGTGTAGCTTACATGTCAGCTACACAGCGTTACACTCGGGGCCAAGTTCAAGCTCATGCACGTAACGTTACACAGGTACAGTGGAAAACCGCCATGTATTTGCTGTCCTCTAAACACACAACAACCTAACGTGAACTATGCCAATAACGTTACGACGTAGTCGTGATCAGCTAGCTAATTAAACGTCAGCTAACTTGGGGAAAGGTCACAAATACAAATCGAGCTCCAGAGCTGACACGCTAATTTAACTTGCTCAAATTAGGCGTGCCAAACACCGAGTTAGTTAAGCCCCTGTGCTGTTCTTGTTCTCTGGTAAGCTTGAGTACCTACATTCTCAATGACATGTTTGAATCTAATTGACTATCTACCACCAGCTCTGGCGAGATATACCTTTAGGCAGGGCCGGTGTCCTGCCAAGTTTTGCATCCCTGCCGAGAATTCAGTGTGAACTATGTACTGTTAAAATTAAGTGATGGCGGGGGGTCAGCAAAAAACGAAAGGGGGTGCATTATTCGGCAGGGCTTGTTTTTTACCTGCCGAGAAATGCATCCTCTCTTTTACAAGAATGAAATTTACAGTGTGAACTCTAAGTACACACACTCTGTAGCTTGGTTGGCATGTAGTAAAACGACTATTGTGCGCACTCCCGCGATGTTAATGCATTCTCGGCAGGGATGCAAAACTCGGCATAACTGGGACAATAATAATTTTACTCTAACCCAGGCCACCCTACACACGAAGACCACTAAATACTGCAGCCTATGTTACAGTGTATTGACTTTCATTCAATTCCTATTGTCAGTTGCAAACAACCCATACCTGCTAGAAAGGGCAAAAGCGATGCCATTACAGCAATACCAAAAGTCTAGTACCATAATCAACTGTTGTCTAAATATTGCCAGACTTTTGCCTGTTTATACACACATACATTTCTCAAGACTGGGGGTCCTGAGTTTGATCCCACCTCAACACGTCTGTGTTGATTGCATGGCAACTTCTGGTTATCCCTATGAATTCCAATCTAATAGTGAATGCCACCCCACTGTTTGTGCATTGCAGATAGCAGCCATCCTAAGGAGAAGGAAGAAGGAGTACTATATAAAAAGGCTCCTCCCTGAGATCCTACGGTCTACTTCTTTCCTCACAGCCAATGGAGGTCTCTACATTGCTTTCTTCTGCATCCTCAGGTAATCCTGCTTATAACGTCACCCACACATAGACAGGCACTTTCTGTCACTCATTCTAGTCATGAATGTGAATTAATTTATCACAATAAATTAATTCACATGTATTGTCTGTCCCTCATAACGTTAAAAGATTGGGGTGAATAGTGACATTTGTTCTCCTATCCTGTTCACTTGTCACACCAATATACACCTTCATTGAGAACAAGTTGCAATGGATGAAAAGGTTACAGTATCTACATTGATGGCTCTGTGAATCAGTGTAGACTTTCTTGGTTGGAAATGCATGAACTATTATAATATGAAGCTTATTTGGATGTAATGGTTAAAACCACCAACAATGTGTGAGTCAATAAACTAAGTCTCTATTCAGTGTCATGGGTTAGATATTATGATTTCACAGGTTAGAGTCTAGACTTTCTAAATTAGGCAGAGAGTTGCTCATGCTTAAAAATACTGAATGGATCGTCCTCAGCCATAAGAATACTATATGATATTCTTCAATTAAATAATATTTCCCTTTTAAGTCAAGAAATCAGAAATTATGTTGTGTATTTCCACCCTTAGGAAACTATTTGGAGGGTTCTACTTCTGGTCAGCTGGGTTTGGTGCAGCGCTACCAGCCTCCTATATCGCCATCCTCATAGAGCGCAAGAGCAGGTGAGACTATAGTCTTTTTTTCTTTTTTTTTCTTTCCCTCTTCTTCCATCCCCTCTCTTCTGCACTTCACTCATACAAAAAACATTTGCCAAATGATGGCACTGCACAAAATGGCACATACTTTTTGGAACCTGGTTAAGCTGTTGGATACTGCTCAAGTAGTTAGCATTGCCTTGTAGATGTGGTATTTGCGTCCTCAATACATTTGTTTAAATCTCTGTTTATTAAACTGCCAAGCATCTTTGTCTCTCCCTTTCTCCCCCTTCCCAGGAGAGGGCTGCTGACGATATATATGACAAACCTGGTAAGAGCTGCTCTGTTCGTTAACCATTATTTAGCTAATTAAGATAGATCTGTCTCAATGTACCTGTGAAATCTTTTTGTCAGGCCACTGAGACCTTGTTCCGCATGGCAGTGACACGGGGCATCATCAACCCCCTCAAGCATGGCGAGGTATGAAGAAGGGGAGGAGTAGGTGAAGTGAAATAGACGGGGATAGGGAGCTGCATAGTGGTAATACAGAGCATTGTATGGGGGCTATATAAAGAATAGCAGTGTACATCATGGATGTGATCGCTTACCTGTTGGGAAGGCAGTTGAGTCACAAGGTTATGCTTATATTTGACTTGTTGTCCTGATGCCCTTTGTTTCTGCTCTTCATTAGGTGCTTTTGTTCTGTATAACTGCATCGCTCTACATGTTCTTCTTCAGGTCAGTGTGGCACAGAGGACAGACATTATGGTCAAATGTGGAAATCAGTGTTTTGATTTTAAAAGCCATCAAATTTGATATTGAAATTTGAGTGTCTTAGCTCTTGGTTATTTGATTTACTTATTTGTATCATTTGTTTAATTAGAAAGTAGGTAGCTAACTTATTGCACTTCTACCTTAGCACTGGTTCTGCTCTTAGTTGCTTGTTTAGGAAGGAAATGCACTTACGATTTCTGGTGACTAGTAGTTCTCTTGCCTACCTATGTTGAATGTACTTATTGTAAGTCGCTTTGGATAAAAGCGTCTGCTAAATGACTAATGTAATGAGTTTGTCATCAAATGGGTTTGTGTTTTACAGGTGTAAAGATGGTCTCAAAGGCTTTACATTCTCTGCATTAAAGTAAGTTGTTCACTTAAACGTTGACGCTACACTCTAAGCATTTCAGATGGATTACTGACATTGTTGTAGTTGAGCCTACAGAACTGTTTTTCTTTCCCAGGTTCATCGTTGGGAAGGAAGAGATTCCCACTCACTCAGTCATGGCAGAGCAAAGCTACCCAAAGCCCCCAGAGAGGATAGCTGCTATAGATGCGGAGGAGTCACAGGGGGCACCAGAAAACCCTGGCTCCAGGAGGACAACTCTGCTTGCCTTCACCAAAGGGCTGCTAGAAGCAGTGTGAGAGAATACACACCTTTACACACAGACAATATTTTAATGGGTGTGTGCCCAATATTGACTTTCTTTTTTTTTTTAAATGCAGATGCAAGCATGGTCCCAGACATCGATGTTGTAAACATTACAAGGACAACTGCATTTCCTACTGTGTCAAAGTAAGAGCCTTTCTCACCTGTGATTTTACTTGATCATGATTGTTCTCATTCATATGAAATGTCAGTTTCAGCTGTTATTCTTTTTTTTTTCTGCAATGTCTAGGGTTTCATCCGAATGTTCAGTGTGGGCTACCTGATTCAGTGTTGCCTTAAGGTACCCTCAGCCTTCAGGCAGATGTTCTCTAAACCATCCCGGCTTCCCTCTCTCTTCTACAACAAGGAGAACTTCCAGCTAGGGGCCTTCCTAGGCTCTTTTGTCAGTATCTACAAGGTATCACTGTGTTTGTCTACTACATATCTTTATCTTTTAATATAGTATTTCATATTTCTTAACTTTCATCTTTCCAGTTCCCCTCAACACAGACTTGATTTGTAATCTGTCTGAACCCTGTTCGACCCCCCCCCCCCCCCCCCCCCCCACACACACACACACACACACACACACACACCTGTACTTAGTATCTCTTGAATCTCTTTTTAAATGCATTTCTCTTTCACTCAGGGAACAAGCTGTTTCCTGCGTTGGCTGCGTAACATTGACGATGAGCTCCATGCACTCATAGCTGGTAAGACAGCAATGCGTTAACTGTTCAACTAAATCCTTTTGGTACAATCCTCAGAACTTATTTTTGGGAACATGTGAGCCAATTTATTCTCACTCTGACCTTTTTCTCTCTGTCTTTCTCTCCTGTATTCCTGAAGGTTTCCTGGCTGGTATGTCAATGTTCTTCTACAAAAGCACAACAATATCCATGTACCTGTTCTCTAAGCTGGTGGAGGTAAGACAAGTTTTTACAGTTTTCACGTTTCTACCAGTTTCTTCTGCACAAGGCAGATTCTTAGTTTAGTGCCTGTATGTAAGCACACCAGGATGTGTTCTTTAAAAACAATGCACGATGTGGCTCTGTTCCTTCATTTATGGTACAGATCTGCTCTAGTGCAAACAGCCAAGATGCATTTAAGCCAGGATGCCAGCCCCTTCTTCTTAGACACCACTGTGTCTTTATGTGCAAGGCACTCACTCCATATCTCTGATGGCAACAGTGATTCAGAGCATGAAATATGGGGGGGGGGGGGGTAGTATAATTTTACAAAGCTGTCCTACAATGATAGTATGTAAAAGGCCTTCCTCACCCACTATTATTGTTTTCCATATTATATCCAAGTTTAAGTTATTTTTCTTTTAGTTATTTTTCAGTGTCTAGGGTGTCTTTTGTCACGATGTACACTGTGGGATACCTAAACATTGGTTAAAAGATAGTTATTAGTGTATATTGTTTTAAAAAGATAATTATATATTTAATTATCTCAATTTTGACAAGATGATTATCCTTTATTAAACAAAAACATAATAGCCACTTACCTCTAACAGCCTGTTTGACATCTGTCTCTCTACAGACCATGTACTTCAAGGGCATCGAGGCTGGCCGGTTCCCTTACTTTCCTCATGCAGATACAGTCATATACGCCATCTCTACTGCCATCTGTTTTCAAGCTGTAAGTCACACACACATACTTCTAATGTTTCACACTCATGACGAATTTTTAGTTTAGTAAGGATACAGTGTATTACTCTCACTCACTATCTCACAGGCTGTGATGGAAATGCAGAACCTAAGGCCTTCATACTGGAAGTTCCTCCTGCGGTTAACTCAGGGAAGGTATGCTATTTTGTATTTTATTTATTCTTGGCATGAAATCCGTCAGCTGTCAAAGGATGTTTGTGTGAGGATCTGTAGTCAGAACATCACTCGTATCATTTATTCTAAAACTATATATCCATTTCAGAGTAAAGTTATTTTTGTTGTTCAATATTCAGATAACACAATTTTTGCATTTTCTAAAATGTTAGTTTTTGTAAGGAAAGGGCTCAAGATAGCTAATAACTACATACTCTTAAAGCCAATTTAGTATGTACTAACCTGTATATCTTTTATATTCTTGATATTTTGCTGTGTGCTTTCTTTCTCGTTACTTTGTACATCCGCTGCTGCATAACTGCAATTTCCCCTCAGGGACAATAGAGCCATCTTATCTAATCTAATGAATTTCACTTTCATGCCAGTAACAACTGAACTGGTATTGTCAAATGGTAGAACAAAAACAAAACAACAGTTCCTCTCTCCACACGTAGGTTTGCCCTGATGAACAGACAGGTGCTAGATGTGTTCGGGACTCAGGCCTCCAGGGACTTTAAAAGCTTTGTGCCCAAACTGGACCCCCGTTACACCATGGTGGCCAGCCAAACAGTGCTTCCACCAGGAGCCGACATCCAACTGGGTTGACTCAGAACCAGGCTCAGGGATAGGAGGGGCTGAGGGAAGCAGGTGTTGGATCCCCACAATCCCCACACCACCCTTCAGTGTTACCTCGCTAGAAAATGGACAGCTTGGCTCTTCTTATGGACCAGCTTAAGGATTTTTTTTTAAAGGTGTTATGGCAGATCAGAAGTGATGTTGTATAATGAAATGGGATGTGCGTGGGAGGCCGTAATTGGCCAAGATGTGTCCAAAGCAGGCTAGCTTGAGTGTAGTCTGTGGTACACACGCACTTAAACATTGTGAGTGAATGTATACAGGTAACTGCTAAAATAAATGAAACTCCTAAGTCCATGGAAAAAATGCAAAGTATATTGAAAGCACTTGAGATGGATTTTGTTTTTAGTTCTACTCACGCCTCTAAGAAGGCAAAGCAAAAACCAATAATTACAAAGCCATCTGAATAATCAACATTAGCCCAAGTAATTTATGTGTATTTTGGTAGAAGTTGCATTTTGCACAACAATGATCCCATCTACAAGGCACACAGTAATTTATTAATATATACTATATATAGAACTTAAAATAGATGTAGCAACATTATTTCAATGTTAATGTTTCCTTTATTTTGCAAGTTACCTGTAGGTTGGGAGGTGGACAGCTCAGCTTAGTGTTTGAGGTTGCCTTCATTTCTGACCAATACTCATGAATGAAGAAAACTGATCTAAGACATTGATTTTCACTATAATTTAAGAGAACAAATTGTTGTTTGAGATCAGTACTCCCTTAACATAGGCTTTTACTACGGGAGAATGGGTGCATAACTGATAAAATACATAATTATGAAGCCTTATAAAACTTTGAGAAATGGTGTTAAGTTTGTGGTGCTTATGCTACCATTGGTGTTTTCACCTTGTGATTACAAATCTGCCCAGTCGAGAACAGGTGGAAAGTTACTGGAAAAGAAATAAACTAGTTACTATAATTGAGTTGATTTCTTTTTACTTTTTTTTAACTTTGAGTTTTACTTTCAGAATTGCAGTAATGACAGTTAAAGTCAATCTGGACCTGCTGTAATGACTAATCAAATCCCCAAATTTGTCAATTGATTTTGGGCTGAAGATTATGAAACCTGAAAAAAATTATTAAGTAAAGTATCAATTTATAGGCCGATAGTTTTCCATTGTTATGGCTCATTAACCTGAAAAGGATAAGTAATCTCACATTAAGGAGACAGTAATGTGAAATAAATAAAGCTAAAGAAACTAAAAATAACCTGATTGTTTACTAGTAATTGTTGATTTGTTTACTCGTAAGGAGTAAACAATGGGTAGCTACTCAATGTCTCTTTCCACCTCTTGTCAAGGATAAGAAATTTCTACTCCCCCTTGTGGGCATAAATGGCATGAAAACTGTTTGGATGTCATAAGAAGGGCTTTGATTAGTGGTGATATATTATCTGCCCTTATCCTTTTTGAAGTCTTACTGTCTAATTACTAATTCATTCTCTGTGGAGCTTCACGTCTGTTTGACTTCACAGATTTCAGGATGGGAGAAACTAATACAGACGAGACTCTTCTAGGCCATGGGGATAACATGTTTACATGCATAAACTCAGTTAAAGGACAACATGGTGGTTTCCCATGAGCCAATTAAAGCTTGGGAAGTGTGTTAGCTGGGCGAATTCAGTTGGTGTGCGATTGGTGTGCGAAATGCTATTTACTTAGCTGTCAGTTATCAAAGCAATTGCCTGAAAGGAACAAAGACACATTCTATGAATAAAAAGCGCACCGCTCAGTTCACGTCGATGGATTATTGTTACTGAATGACTGATGTATGTAAACGGGATGTTTGAGTCCCAAAGTGTTTGAGAAGTGGAAAGCAATCCAACTTTGAATTACAGATTTTTGTTGTGTCAGCAGTAACCAGTCAAGGTGGATCTGAGTGAGTAAATGAGTAAAGCAAAAACATCTGCACAGGTTTCCTATGGATAATGTAGAATTTCTCCACCTGTACAGTGCACTGCTGTTTCGTGTCAGTTTTTTTTAAGTGGACCGACCATGGGAACTTTATTCCAGGCACTTGTGAGACTATTGCCGATAGTCTTGTACATAACCCCGATATCTCTGGTGGTTATGTTGACAGTATTTCAAAAATTTGCATCCAATTCTCCAACCTAGCTTTAGACACACTTGACCTCCAGACCCTTGAAAGGGGAAGCCATGATTGTGGAAAAACACCATGTGGCAGAATTCTTGTTTAGATTGAAGCAGCAGAGATGTTTAAAATCAAGCGCTATATTAAGTAAATCTATCATACAGAATTGTAATCACAATTATAGGAAAAAAATGCAATTGTTTGCAATTTATGTAAAAATGGTGTATTGACTTTGTATTAAAATATTTTGTTGAATTGGTGCATGCTTTAATGTTTTTCTTCTCTGGTCTGGATCTTGGATAACAATTTTAATGTCATGGAAAGATTTTGAGATGACTTATTTTTGTTTGCCAAAGTTTGGCCATTTGACCTTGATTCTAAACAGTAACCTCTGATTATACATTATTTCCTGCAAATATTTCTGGCAGGATGAAATAGGGATTGCATAATGCTGTTTTCATTTTCTAAAAAATGAAGAGGATATGCTCTATCAAAGAATAGATATACCTTGTCCATGGATTGTCCTCAACCCTGCCTCCTTCCGTATTGTGTGATTGTTTGGAGTAACCCTTAATAGAGGGTGGATAGAGCTAACACCATGACAACAACAACTCAATATCTTAAGTTACCTTTGCAAAACAAGGAAGCGATTTAACAGTTCACCTGATGTACAGTACACTTGAACTGTGCATGTGACGCTGATATGAAGAAGCTTGGATAATAACTGAATTAGCTGAGGCTGAAAATCCAAGTGTACCCTGACCTGCTGATGTAATGCGATGCCGTGGATTTGTACTCATATCCACTACCAGTTTACTCGGGGAGTTTGTGGTTTGGGCTTATGTCAGAACATAAAGACAGCTTCAGAAGAAACCAAAAAGAGAAACCAGTGGCTCTTGCTGAAAAGAAAGGGCACTAGTTGGGTCACCAAAATATGTAAGTCCAGCTCATAACTAGGGGTGTTTTTGATGCCATGTGACAACACAGCTACAATAGCAGAAGTGGCTGGTCATGTTCTGTCCATAACTCCTGGTATGATTCTCTTTACAGCTATTGTTTGCTGACGCAGTGGGGTTTCTGATCTGCTGAGTGGGCTGTTTCAAGCCAGCGGGGTCAGCTGTCTCTTTAGCGTATGATTGTTGCTTCAATGTGGTTTCTGAACTGCTGAGTGGACTGTTTTCACGCCAGAAGGGTTGAGCCATCCAATTAGCCTGTTGTTGTTGAGATTGATAATGTGGTTGAAAATTACAGTGTGGGATAAGTGTATAAGCCTAAGTGTAGATCGACTGGGTAACTCTATGGTAGGTCTAACCACTGCTGAGAAAGGGTATAGTGAGGGATGGCAAAAAATATCTGCAAGTGCCATAGGATAGAGTAAACAGTCAAGTGTAAAGAATATATTTTTATTTGTATGAAGAAAGTCATTGTACTTTTTGTGTTTTATTCTTTTGTAACCTAATTGTCATTTCATGTCTGACATTTGCATTATCTTTATTATTTTTTATTGTTTTACTGCTTATAGAGCACTGTGTGACTCTGTTTTCACAGCACTGTGCAAAAGTCTTAGCACATGTAAAGGAAATCTGTAAAGCGAAGATGCTTTCAAAAATAATGAAATGAAAAGTTTCTAAATATAAAAAAAATACTATAAAAGAACAGTAATGAAAAATCAAAGCAATTTGTGGTTCAGTGTCTTGCCCGAGGACACTTTGACATGTGGACAGGAGGAGCTGGGGATCGAGCCGCCAACCTTGTGATCAGTGGACAACCTGCTCTACCACTGAGCCAGAGCCTCCCCTAGAGGAGAGGGTTTTTCAGCCTCTCAGGCACAGGTCTGAGTACAGGTACAGAGTACTTTTAGTTTGATAGATGGGTTGCTGGTGTTATAATAATAATAATAATATTAATAATCACCACTTTAAGGATTCAAGATGAATCAAGTTTGTTTTACAGCTGCAATGTCTGTGATATGTCGATGGAGGGCAGCAACGTGCCCTGATGCTTCGAGTTTACTGCAAATGTACAGGAAGAAAAAAAACCGGAAGTGATGCTCCCTGCGTGTCTTTGTCAAGTGCTCATGAAGTTACACCAATTTCACTTCAGGTTTTGTGATTTAACTTTCAAAATAAAAGCGCGCAAATTGCCAGACGTATATTTTAAGTATTGGTATGAAACACAACAAAGATCATGTCTTGATTCAAGTGTATAGTGGGTGAGAGCCTCCTTTAGCTTCCTTTTTGGCTGCAAGTTACTTAATTAAGGCAATTGTATACACTGTCTTTTATTCTTTATGTTTGATTTTGCTTTACAACCTGTAAGCCCTACTTGAGTTTGAATGAGGGCCTCAATTTGGCAATGAATTGCATGTCGGGTGCAGTGAAATTACACAATGTTAGCAACCATCTTTTGGTTAAAAGTCCCTCAGCCCTAGGAGGGTCTCAGAAATGTCACTTGAGTTATCACAGTAAAGGAACAACACTTAAGATGGCAGCAAGGATTCCCCGAAGAGGAAGTAGACTATGGCATGTTAGAATGACTAATGAAACAGAAACACTAAGTCCTTCCAGTTCCACGGGCGCTGTTCTCTAACCAGTCCTGCAATCTGACCTCCCTGGAGGAAGGCCAGCAAAACAAGAATTCCCCTATACATCATTTAGGCCTTTTTCTCTTGCGGCATCAAAAGATAGAAAATCAATAACATGACTGCTTTCGTAACATATTGTTCTTTAAAACACGTTGTCCACCGAGACTGTATCTTTCTCCTACCTTAAAACACGTTAAATACTATCTGCAACCCTAGGTTTGACATAAGAACCTTTGTTTTGAAAGTGCGAGCAGGAAGTCGTAAAGGAACCTGCTGGTCGCTTGACATTGATGTTTATATGGTTGTAACTGGGTACCATACATACATTAGGCCTGCTAGTGCTAGCATTAGTTACTAGTTAGCAACTGATGATTTAAACCCTTACAAGCACACATGGGGGGCAAGAATAAACAGCGAACCAAAGGAAATGTTCGGGTAAGTGCCAGTTTATTTACTCTGTTAAATAAGATACTACCCTCTCTTTAAGTTAAGCTTACGTGTGGCTGACTGTTACAGCTGTTTCGTAACTTAACTACTTTTCCGAGCTGGTGAGTACAAGTTAGTGACCAAACATCACACATTTCCGTCCTGCTACTAGCCGTCCAGCAGCGGGCGAGCTGCTGAGCTGCTGGCCCGGGAGAGTGGCGTCGTACCGGGGTTTGTTGGCTTCGGCTCCTCGGTCACTACAGAGCCGGGGTATGTTCCCGCTGTCCACGGCGCAGAGGAGATAGACAGCCTGGTAGATGCTGACTTCCGTCTGGTCCTCAGGAAACTCTCCAAGAGGGACGCTGTTACTAGGCTGAAGGTGAGTTTAACTCCGGGTTAGTCCAGCTACAACCGGTCTTTTACTTGACATGGTGTTGCTTAATGTCATCAATGCTGTCTACCTTTCCATAGGCGGTGCAGGAGTTTGGCTCCATGTGCCAGGAACGGGACGCCGAGGTGGTTAAGGGGGCCCTGCCATACTGGTCGAGGATTTACTGCAAGATATCAGTGGTGAGCTGGACAGACATGATTCAGTTTTCATGAGTGTGAGGTTGTCAATGCCTGAGGTGTACAGGTGCAGCTCAATAAATTAGAATATCGTGGAAAAGTTAATTTATTTCAGTAATTCAATTCAAAAAGTGAAACTCTCATATCGTCACCTTCTTAAACTAATGGCCTAAGTCATATTTTGAGGAAAATGTTTTTTTTGCCTAAATCATCTCTTCATGATGCTGGCCACCTCTGGTAAAATTGCCTACATCCTTATTGAAAAGATCATGCTGTTCCTACCCTGGTAGTATAATGGCCTATGTCAAGAGTGTAACTTAGGCAATTTAAAAAAAAAAAAAAAAAAAAAAAATGGCTTAAGTCACATTTTCTTGTGGCAATTTTACAAGCTTTGCTAGATGGCGGCTGCTTCCAGAAGAAAGAACAACAATATATTTGGTTCAGTTCTTTCTGTTTTTGGAAAAACTTTAAAATATGACTTAGGCCATTAGTTTAAGAAGGTGACGATATATTATAGATTCATTACACACAAAGTGAACTATTTCAAGCCTTTATTTGTTATAATTTTGATGATTATGGCTTACAGCTAATGAAAACCCAAAATTCAGTATCAGAAAATTAGAATATTACATGAGACCAATCAAAAAAAGAATTTTTAATACAGAAATGTCGGCCTTCTGAAAAGTATGTTCATGTATATGCACTCAATACTTGGTCGGGGCTCCTTTTGCACGAATTACTGCATCAATGCGGCGTGGCATGGAGGCGATCAGCCTGTGGCACTGCTGAGGTGTTATGGAAGCCCAGGTTGCTTTGATAGTGGCCTTCAGCTCGTCTGCATTGTTGGGTCTGGTGTCTCTCATCTTCCTCTTGACAATACCCCATAGATTCTCTATGGGGTTCAGGTCAGGCGAGTTTGCTGGCCAATCAAGCACAGTAATACCATGGTCATTAAACCAGTTATTGGTACTTTTGGCAGTGTGGGCAGGTGCCAAGTCCTGCTGGAAAATGAAATCAGCATCTCCATAAAGCTTGTCAGCAGAAGGAAGCATGAAGTGCTCTAAAAGTTCCTGGTAGACGGCTGCGTTGACTTTAGACTTGAGAAAACACAGTCGACCAACACCATCAGATGACACGACACCCCAAATCATCACTGACTGTGGAAACTTCACACTGGACTTCAAGCAACTTGGATTATGTGCCTCTCCACTCTTCCTCCAGACTCTGGGACCTTGATTTCCAAATGAAATGCAAAATTTACTTTCATCTGAAAAGAGGACTTTGGACCACTGAGCAACAGTCCAGTTCTTTTTCTCCTTAGCCCAGGTAAGACGCTTCTGACGTTGTCTCTGGTTCAGGAGTGGCTTGACACGAGGAATGCGACAGTTGTAGCCCATGTCCTGGACACGTCTGTGCGTGGTGGCTCTTGATGCACTGACTCCAGCCTCAGTCCACTCCTTGTGAAGCTCCCCCAAATTCTTGAATGGGTTTTGCTTGACAATCCTCTCAAGGCTGCGGTTATCCCTGTTGCTTGTGCACCTTTTCCTACCACACTTCTTCCTTCCACTCAACTTTCTATGGATATGCTTGGATACAGCACTCTGTGAACAGCCAGCTTCTTTAGCGATGACCTTTTGTGGCTTACCCTCCTTGTGGAGGGTGTCAATGTCTTCTGGACAACTGTCAAGTCAGCAGTCTTCCCCATGATTGTGTAGCCTACTGAACCAGACTGAGAGACAATTTAAAGGCTCAGGAAACCTTTGCAGGTGTTTTGAGTTAATTAGCTGATTAGAGTGGGACACCGTGAGTCTACAATATTGAACTTTTTCACAATATTCTAATTTTCTGAGATACTGAATTTTGGGTTTTCATTAGCTGTAAGCCATAATCATCAAAATTAAAACAAATAAAGGCTTGAAATATTTCACTTTGTGTGTAATGAATCTATAATATATGAGAGTTTCACTTTTTGAATTGAATTACTGAAATAAATTAACTTTTCCACGATATTCTAATTTATTGAGCTGCACCTGTATGTAGGTGCTTGTATTGAACAGATACATGCATTAATAATAAACTTTTTCAAAACAAAGAATGCTTCACAGAATTGTTATGATGAAGGGTAGCAGAAATAAATACACTAAAAGCAATTCCACGCCAGGAAAAATATAAGATGGTGATAGGAGAAGGAGAGTGGTGAGTCCTGTAGGGTCAAGAATAAAAGGTAGGGTACATAGCTTGTAAAATAACAGATACAACGTAAGAGGAATGAGGCCTGTTCATAAAAGTAAGTTTTGAGAAGTGGGTTTAAAAGATGATACTGGGAGTGTGGAACAGCCAGGAGTGTCTTGCCCAAGGACCTCAGGCTGCATCTCGGCTCGTAAGGAGTTAAAAGGTCGGTGATGACTATTAAAATCAGTTCTAAAACTAGAATTGTCTGTCTGTCAGGATCATGACCGGCGTGTGAGGGAAGCCACCCAGCAGGCATTTGAGCAGCTGGTACTGAAAGTGCGTCGCAGCCTGGCCCCCTTTCTGAAGAGCTTGATGGGCCACTGGATGGTGGCCCAGTGCGACACCTACACCCCTGCAGCCTCTGCTGCCTGCCAGGCCTTCCACGCTGCCTTCCCCCCCAGCAAACAGCCTGAAGCCCTGAGCTTCTGCAAGGATGAAATACTTAATGTGAGTAACGGTGGTGGCATTGAAGAGGACAAGGAGAAGAGCTATATTGACCATCAAAGGCTCAATATAACATCTTAATGTGTTGTATCACTGTTCTATTACAGGTACTTCAAGACACTTTGTTGAAGGAAACTGCAGACACACTGAGCGATCCACAGTAAGTGTCCTTTGCCTCCCACCGTGTAGGCATGATAATAATATATTGTGTTGGGAGTCTTTGACTGAAGGTGCTGTTTTCCTCTGTTCTCCAGAAGTGTGCCACAGGAGGAGAGAGAAGCCAAGTTTCTCCGCATGGTGACCAGCTCTTTGTTGGGGGTTAAGAGACTGTTGTCCTTGCTGCCCCAGGCAGACAGGACAGCCCTGGAGGAAAGACTAACACAGCTTATCAGCCCAGGGAAGTTCTGGAAGTATGGCAAACACAAGACACCACAGGTACTGGCATTGTATAGGAATGATGAAAGGTGTTAAGCTGAATTATATCTGTGACGTGCTGTCAGATGTCACCTAATGTCATCCGTTAATCCTGTTTGAGGAGGATGATGTCGTCCTATCTTTTTATCGTGTGTTGTCCCCAGGTGAGAGGGGCGTTTTTCGAGGTGGTGTCTGCTCTGTGTGAGTATACACCCGGACTGGTCCACACTGAAGCAGCGCGAGTTTGCCCTGCTGTCCTCCTCTGCATCGATGACACAGATCCTGTAGTGCTGCCACCTCTGTGGGAAGCCGTTCTTCATGTCGTGTCTACCATCCCCGTAAGTGTTGGTATTACTTTTGTGTGCTCGTGTGTGGATAAGCGTACGCACGCATCATGTACAGTGGTTTTTATTTGTGCTGACGTATTACAAAATAGCTGCACAATGTAGGATTGATAAACTAGCTGCAGGACAACGTGACAGGAGCTCACTTATAATCCCAAGATATACGTTATGACAGTAGACTAAACCTAAACACGCTACAAGTATACATTCAAGGCTGGTGAATTGTACCAGTGTGGCAACATCTGCAAAGTAGATGTGCAAGTAGATGCTTTTCATTTTCATTGAGACAATACTAGTTTAGCTCTTCCATTTGTCTGTTCCAGGACTGCTGGAAACACGTTAATGCCAGGAAGGGCTTTTTACCCAAACTTTGGGTTCTACTGAAGGAGGGTGGCAAGGGCATGGCCACAGCACTGCATCCCAACCTGATGCCTCTCATGAGCAAGCTGCCTCAAGAGGTCACTGATCCGGCCTTGGACTTCTACACCACCTTCTTTACTTCACTCATACTAGGGTAAAATGTTGTGTGTGTGTGTGTGTGCATATATGTGTGGGTGTGTGTGTGTGTGTGTGGGAGAGGTCCTGGATCACAGTCTTACACTTACATGCGTTTTGTCTGTCTCAGTCTGTCTAGCGAGCGTGCAATGACGAGTCCGTCAGAAAGTGCCGCGATAGTGACTGCCGCCGTGGAGTGCGTGAGGTACAGCATACTGCACAATACGGAAGAGGAGGAGGATCAGAAACAAATCCGGATCATGCTTATTTCACAGCAGGTGAGACCAGACGCAAGCGCACAGTGTTTTCAAAATGACAGCAGCGTAGTCAATCAACTTAAAAGGCGTTTTTGCTCTCTTTGTAGCTCCTGCCACTACTGGACAGGGCTCTTGGAAACCCATCCCTTCAGAACGGTCCTCTTTTCCTATTGGTGACTGAAATGCTCGTTTCCTGGGAGAAGAGGGCAGGCTTACACGATGGGGGCGGATCGATTGATGGCGAGGATATCTTTCATAGTCTTCTGGAAGACTTCTGGGACGGGCTTAGTCTTTTGTTTGTTCGTTACACTGATAATGAGGAAGCAGATCCAAAGGCGTTGGAAGGTGTGGCCACTTTGCTGCAGGTGAGTGTGGGTACAGGGAATGTCTGGTTCAGCGGTTTTCCCTTCTGAAATCTCCCATGTTGACATTGTGGATACAGCGTGGATTGTGATATGGCTGTCAGAACCTGTGATGTCTGAAGAATTGGCCAATGTTAAACAGGAAGTACAATGAAATCTAATATGGGCTCCTGTTCCTCCAGGTGATGTGTTACCCTGACAGAGTGAGCAGGAAGCAGGGCCCGAAGAAGAAATCTGTCAAGATCTGTTTCTTCGAGCCGGAGGACGAGGAGAAAAGCGGAGTTGAGGGGGATAGCGTCGAAAGCCTGCCGGCGAGTCCGCATCGGACCTCGGACACGAGAAGGCGATCGGTTCCTTGAAGACCCGGCGCTTGGAGGATGTGGTGTGCCAGCAGGCTCAACTCTGTCTGGTGTATGTGAATGAGAAAAACTCAGAGAGACACCTCCTCTTCCTCTCCCTTCTCCTGCGCTCCTTCCACTCGCAGAGGGTCTTCACTGTAAGCCACGCTGATGATGAATCTCTCTTAAAGGAATCATATTTGTCCTTGTAATGGACAAATCAAACATCAATATTGCATATTTGTGATTATTACTGTGATGCTTAGTTTTCCGATAACTAATTTATATAAGAAAAAAAAAAGAATGTAAGACTAATACAAAAGTTTTACAGCCCTAATCTTTCTCTTTTTCTTTCGCCCCCAAACTGTACTTTTCTCAGACGTTGGTAGAAGTGGATGATAGGATAACAAAAGAGGGCGAGCAGAGGGAGGAGGTGGACGCTTTGAAAAACCCAGCGATGCGCTTCCTGCTGGAGCGGGTGGTGGTGTGGCTGGCCGAGAAAGACCGGGCAGACACCGACCACCTGGTGGAGGTGCTCTTCAGTGGTCTCCATTGTTGTAGCCGGCAGGAGACCACCCGCATCCTCAACCACATCACCACGGTAACGTATGACGTTGAAGTCGTGGGTTATTACAACACAGTAACTGATGTTTTTATGTGCCTAAGTGTGATAATCCCTCCTGTGATACTGATTCATGTTCTTCGTCCTCCTCACTCTGCTCTTCAGATGGATCTACATTGGGGAATTATTCTGCAAATAATACAAAGGGTAGGTGGCACGACATGACATTTTTTCAATGCATGTGTACTAATTGTTGATTGAAGGGTGTTATCTACCACCATCTATACATTGATCCACATTTCTCTAAAATGTCTGCCCTGTTTTTGCTCTCTTACCTCTCAGGCATGTGCAGACCCCGAGACTCTTAAGAACTGTGGTGGTTGGTTGAAAGGGTCGGTGCTGGGCGAGCAGCTCCTGGGATTGGCTGAGCAGCTGTGCAAGGTGGGAGGCAGCTATTTGAGTGCTACCTCTCCTAAAAGCGCCCATAGCTGGACTCTGATCAGCCTGGTCCTGTCTCAGCACCACAACAACGGTGAACACACTCACTCACATACACAAGCAAATCGTTTTTTAGTGGATGTCACTTTCATCAATGTTTAGAGATTCTTAATGCAATGCACATAATTTGTAATTTTTCTTATCAGCCCTAACTCTATGATCATCTTTGTGATTGTTTTTACTTGCCCAGAGCCTCTGATAGGGGAGGTGTACATGGGGAAGATCCTAGAGAAGCTCCACGCCACTCTGTCCGAGACTAAGGGTCTGTCAGACGCAGGCAACGTAGAGCCACTCGTCTCCTTCATCTGCGACGTGGCCTCCACGTTCTTCTCGTCGGTGCAAGACTGTCTCCTGCTCGCCTCTGCCGAGGAACTTTTGCTCACTGTCTTCCAGCTCACCACCCAAGATCAGACACACACACACCTGTCTGGTAGGCACACACACACACACACATTACGCACACACACAGAATGGTGACACACGTAATAGGTAAAAAGCTGAATGACTCGTTTGTGTCGATCTCACTCTGAAAGACCTTTTAGGTAAGCTGAGGAAAGTGTGTGTAGCTGGGGTCCAGTCATTGGTCCAACACTGTGGGTACGAGGTCAGGGAAGGTGGCTTCCTGTACAGCGCAGCGCTCTGGGTGAAGAACCAAGTACTCACCGCCTCTCTGGACATTAAGAGGTAACATATGTACCACAAACAGGACTTTCCCTCATGCTCAGAGATAGCGAAGTGGTTAAAAAGTCCCAGTGTTTGCTCTATAAACGGTGAATAAATGACTGTATTCACAAATAAAGTAAATATTTGATTGCGATTCATAACCTAGTTAGTTTGTCAATAATCATCCCCTAACTTTGGGCCAATTCTGAATCAGTGCGACCATATCTCACAATTTATATCATATCTTTAATTTGAGCGCCTTGCTATTATGTTTTCAGTTTACAGATTCTGGTTCTGGCTGTACAGAGCTTAGTGGAGACACTCAACTCAGTCTGCCATCAAGACTCCCCCCTCCTCGTCCAGTTCCTCTCCCTCCTGATGCCTAGCCAAATGGAATGGACAAGAATCAGACAGGCTTTACCCCCTCAGGTGAGCCAGCCGATCATATACTCTTACTTCAAAGAAAACAACTTCACTTAAAAGAAAACAACTTAGGTTATGACTATCTCTTTTCCTTCATATGTTTCTTGCACCTACTGTGTGTTCCCCCCTCTCCTCTTTTCTGCAGTGGGTGAAGAGCCCTTTGCTGTCCAGCCGTCTTCAGGTAGTTTGCGACTATCCCCGTATGGATGTGTGGAAGTTCAAGGTCTCAAACAGATTGCCAGCCCACCTATGTGCCTGTGCCCTGTTAGGGAGCGTGGTGCACAGTGCTGCAGTTGTACCGGGTGACCAACAGGAGGCAGACTGTCCCTCATACCTGCCAAACCTCAAGTGCACAGGTCAGATACAGACACAGTATACACTCAAGCCTTATTCGGACGGGATTCATTTTCAGCACATTGAAATTTGCACGGGATTAAAGTGTCTACTCCATTTACGTGTTGACATCACACCAAAAATGTACCATGCGTCATACGTACCTTCCACAATTGATGTTGACTTGCTTGAACAATATATCGTGGCTCCAAGAGCGAAGAAAAGTTGCGACTGGTCCAGAGTTGAGACTTTGGGTCAGATCTCAGTGAACGCTGAAAGAATGTGAAGAGTCTTTTCCAAAGAGATACTGTACTGATCCCACCTCCCCCTGTAAAACTCATCCCTGTCCGAATAGGGCTTTAGACTGGTTTATATATGCTGTGGTGGAAGAGCAAGACATGTAAGTTTTTGTAGCAGTATAAGATGCCATCTAATATTTGTGTATGTATGTTCATGTCTTCCAGTTGCAGAGCTGCTGTATGCAATACAGTGGTGTAAGGAGATGGACTACAGCCCTGCTATAGTATCTGCCTACCACAGCCTGCTGACTGATTGGGGGCTGTCAAAAGGACTCAACAGCCAGGTGCCAGTTAAAAGCCTGCTGGAGATACTCTACACAAGGTGAGGATCACCCAGTCACGTCTGACCTCTAGCCTTATAAAAGAAGAGACTGACTGGGTTGTACAGGAGTGGACTCTCAAGGGCATACATCGACTAACTGAAGTACTCATTTTGATGGTCTGATGAATGTATTCAACTTCAGTTCCTTCAGTAAAATAAGTTATTAATCTTAAACTGTTTCCATTGCATTTATTTTGTATCATCTTGCTGCCCTTTAGGTCTGTGGAGGACGGGGGTCTGTGGTCTCTGACTCTAGAGAACTACATCCAGTCCAACAACTTGGCGGCCACTGACAACGCCACCATCAGGATGCTCTACAGAAGTCCAGACAGGTCAGTAGTTTATTTTATTGTAATTAAAAATGTTTTTTAGCTGTATGTGTCACATTCAAAGCTGTGATTTTTCCCCACTGTGTTTTATATTAAAAATTGTCTGTTCGGTTGGCCAGTTTATTCCCAGTGTCTCAGAGCAGATTGAGCACGCTCCAGGTGCTCTGCCCGACCATGACCAAAGAAGAGAGAGAGACTCTCACAGCTCTGGCAACTGCTGGAATAATCAACTGGCAAGAGAACAACAGTGAGAACATGCATACACACACACACACACACACACACAGCACACACACACACACACACACTTTGCACTTTCAGGAGCAAATAATCATTTTGGTCTGTGTGTCCCAGATGTGTGTGGGTGTGTGGCAGTGCTGCTGTGCTGTCTGAAAGCAGACACACCAGTACAGGAAGAGGTTCTGCAGGCTGTCCTGGCCACCATGATGGAGTGGAGGAACAGCAAGGGGGACTGGTTCCTCTTCAGCAGGTAAAATTAGCGCACGGACCAGCATGCAGGCACGCACACAAGCTGATTTCCTATGTTGATCATGCCTCTTTACGTTGCCATGCTTTCATTTGATACATCTTTCTATTTCAGTGACCTGTCTAAAGCATCTGCAGCCCAGTTGATCCTCACTGTGGAGATGATGCGTTTCCTCTCCTGGCTGGTGACTCATTCTCCTGCAGTTCTTGCGGGCAGCCAGTGGGACTTCCTGCTCTGCTCTATGCTAGCCTGGTTAGAGGTAAGAGGTAGCTAATACAAATACTTTTGAGGTCAGAGCGCAGGGTCAACTACAGAACACCTCCCCTGCAGCTGGTAGGGATTCAGTGTCTTGCTCCAGGACACTTGAGCACCTCGCTGCCCCTTAATAAGGAATAAGAATAATGGGCTCAATTGCTTTCATTCTCCAAGGTGTCTTTGCTTTCTTTGACAGATCTGCTGTCACATTATCTTTGACTTTGCCTTTCTTGCTTCCACTCTCAGACTGCCAGTGAGAACGTGAGTGGTCTATGGAACCCATGGGTGCAGCTGTTTGTGTGTGAGAATGCTGCACTGATAGTGAAGCTGAGCCAGTTCTTCACACTGTCCCCCCCTGGCGTACTGGAGAAACTGCCAGCCAGAACTGGCTGGTGAATGGACAGACTTCTTTATAGAAGGAATCTACAGCCTACTGCTGCCCCTGCCTATCAAAATCACAGGTGTGTGTGTGTGTGTGCACGAGGGATTGGGTGCATGTGTGTATGCTTGTGCGCAAAGTGTACTTCTAGATGTGGAAGATATACCCTTTGCATCCTTGGAGTTATTTTAAGTGTTATGCTTAACGTGTAGTTTCAACAATCCAGATGCATAGTTTAGCCAAGGGTTGTTTTTTTGTCGTCGTGTGAGGAGAGTACAGAAGGGTTCCTGCACGTGGTTGATTCTTTATGGCGCAATCCCCCAGAAACAAGCTTGCTCAGAAAATTGAATTGCCCAAACTCATGTTCATTTAGCAGAGCATTAGATACGATGGTAGTTCTTCTAGGCTCAAGCCTAGCATTGCAGTGTGGAAGGTCTTAACTTGGATATGTTGTGACTGGCCCTGTTTCATGACCCATGACCAATTTTGTCTGTTTCCTCTGATTGCAGATGCCTTCACCGAACCGGATGATCCTGTGTTCCCACTGGCTGTACTGCAGTCGGTGGGCGTAGCTCTGACATATGTGCCTGTGCAGCAGCTGAGCCAGAATTCCCTGCCAGCACGTTTCATAGCGGACCAGAAGACCAGCCTACCAGAGACCCTCCAGACGCTCCTCAACACTCTCTGTCCTCTGCTTCTGCTTAAGGCCAGACCTCTACAGATGACTGTCTACCACCTACTGGACAAGTAAGCCTTTCATTTGAGTGTACGTTGCATGCAACATTGGGTGAGAAGCTGTTATTCTTTCTTAAAATTGAACAAAACCATTAGCAGGATTTATTCAATTCATTTTAGAAACTCCCCTAGTTCGACAATAACACATCAAACCTTGAGCAGTATTGGCCTGATGGACCATTGTAGATGGGATGCACACAGAGCATTGCCTGCTGCCATTCAAGGGGAGTCACACAGCTTGCAAATCGGCAGTTTCATTCTGTTTCAGTGCAAATTCCTGCAATTTATTTTAACACAATATTATGCCACAAAGAACAAATTTCCCTCCTGATGCTGCATTGTCATTTAAAAGTGAGAGCAGTGAATTAGTTCCACTGAGCATCATGCTCTCATTCACCACAATGATGTTGTGCACACTGACTGACTGATGTATACAAAACTAATATCTGAGAGATTTCAATCACCTCATGTCTGTGTTGTACAGAGAAAATGTCTATCACGAATCCGATTATGGGTTTGAGGCTGTCAGTCAATAATAACGGGGGCAGAAGAATTACAATATAAAGTTTTATTTTTCATCATCAAACTCTATTGTCTTGTGAGATTGAAATTAATTTTGAATAAAAATGGGGAATAAAAAGAATAATTATATTTATTTATTGTCTATGTCCCCACAGGTATGCAGCTAATAGTACGGCCAAATAAACTCATGATTAGATAGATATGCCATGTTCTAATCCAAAGATGACGTGCAATTATTGGTTATAGTATAAAAACATTCTTTCTTCATCAGGTTAAAAGTTAAATCCTGTTAAATCCCTTTGTCATAATCAACACAAAATAATGTGTCTCAAATTGTTACTCTCTTTTTAAAATATCCCCTGTGCCCCAGTTTACATGAGGCTTCATACCCATCCTGAAATCTTTGGGGCCCTGCATGGGGTGCCTAGAACCCAGGTATACTCACCCACAGGGTCCACTATTAAGGACAGTTAACATAATTGCTTATTGTTGAAACAGGGTAATGCCTCAGCTGCCAGAGTGTGATGGAGAAGGAGACAACAGCAAGTCTGATGACGATACAGAGGAGCCATGCCTGTAAGTCAGAAGGAGATCAGTTTTCTTTTACACATATGGTTACAATTTTGAGAATATAACACCAATGCAGGGTATTGTCACGCGAGGTCTCACAATACTAGACATAAAAGTATTGTTGAACTTGAAGTTTAGGTGGAATGTATAATTGCCTTCTTACAGTTTGTTGAGTTGTGTGTTCAGGTCTCCCCCAGCACCTCTGATGGCCGTCCTCGCAGCCTGTGAGGAGCTGTGTGAAAGTATCCTGGCAGGGGTCCAGGTAGGAGAGTTTGCTGTGGTCCAACCACTCAGTGTGGAGTATTCCTGCATCCTGGGATACTTGCTGGCCTGGAAGCTCCTCCTCACTTTCTTCAAATCCTCACCCTCCCATGTAAGTAATGGCAAGACCTGGTTCTGGAGTAACCCCTTGTCCTCTGTGACCACAGATCATATATTTTGTGGACGGACAATACGGTTGCATTTTGAATTTTTTGATTTCCATTGAGATGATGGGTACTGATGACCCAGGAGAGCATGAAGGTATCGTCATGGTATTGACAACCCTCCTGTGTTTTGTCTCCAGCTGCGTGTCCAGTATTCCCTGTATCTTAAGAGAAGCCGCTCCCTTCACAAGCTCCTCCTCCACCTCTTCAAAATGATGCCTGAAAACCCCGTCTACCCAGGCCAGGGGGCAGAGACTAAGGAAACCTTCTTCACAGAGAGCCTGTCTCTGGCTGTCGATAGTAAGTATAACACAGAGACGTACACACACACACACTCGCGCTGTGCATGACTACAAAACAAGTTTACTTTTTCCCACTTCTGTGTTTTCTTGCCTGCAGAAAGCGAGGGTGTTCAGTGGGAGCTCCCTCACCTGGCTTGCAGTGTATACTATAGCACAGTGCAGGACCTGCCTGCCATGGTGCGACTGTGGTGGAACAGCCAGGAGAAGAGAGTGTGCACGGCTGTGGAGAAGTTTACTATTAAATACGTCAGTCCTGTACTCTCAGCCCAGGAGATCGCGTCTGTCCACTCCAGCACTCAAACATTTGACAGCATGACTGTAAGTTAGCAAATACACTGTGGGGCGTGAGAGATACACTAAAACACAGACTTGAACTTCACAACTTGATTGCTTCAGTTTTATTATATTCAGTATTTTCAGGTTTACCACATTTTCAGAAATATTACAAAATGTGCTGCTGTAATGGAGAGTGATGAATTGAGCAGTCTGTCTATTTGAGTTTGCTTTATCGACTTTTTATGAGAAACCATTGAAACGAGAGAGAGAGCTTGAAGTGAGTTTCAAATCAAAATCAAATCACATTTTATTTGTATAGCCCATAATCACCGTTACAGTCTGAAAGGGCTTCACAGTGCCCAAAGTGTGAAAACGATAAATGGTTAGTACACGGCATCCTCCAGCCTTGGACCCTCACAGAGGACAAGGAAAAACTCCCACAAAACCTTTTAGTTTAAGAGGTTTTTGGACAGCGACACATTGATGTGTAAATGACACAATGTCTGAGTTTACTGAAATACTGTCCAGGCTGTCGGCACTTTTTTGTTTGTATTTTTGTTGCAAAATAAGTGTAATTTTTCATTTAATTTGCAGTAAAAATAAAGTCTCCACAGTCTTAAATTGAAATTACCCAAACCTGCAAATCCTTCTTTAATCTTAATCTGGGGCTAATTGACTGAAAATCTGTCAGCACACGGGTTACATTACTTCCTATGAGTTGTTAAATGCTTCTGACAAAAGGTTTTCATCACAAGTTTCACAGAGCTAGTGAAAAGCAGGGAAAAACATTTGTTTCATTTTACTCATCCTTATTATCAACACGTAACACTGGAAAAAAACCCAGTAGCAAAACCAATAGCACACAGCCCACAATGTGTTTTTTTTTTACCCTCAGGTGAAGGCTCGCTCAGCAGCGCGGGAGGTGATTGCTACCTATTCTGTGGATGACATCTTTATCGAGTTGGTGATCCAACTGCCACAGAACTATCCTCTGGGCTCCATCACCGTGGAGAGTGGAAGGAGGGTGGGCGTCGCTGTACAGCAGTGGAGGAACTGGATGCTGCAGCTCAGCACCTACCTCACACACCAGGTAGAAACACAACACAGACACACATACATTCAGAAAGTGAGGCAAGAGAGCGAAAAAAAATAAATAAAAATGCACTAGCTGAGAGACAGCAGCAGTCGAGATCGAGTCGTCTTATGTTGTTGTGTTGTCACGGCCCCGGGGGTAGCGAGTTGTACCGACTATAGCACATGGCCTCATTCATTTAGGATGAAGAAATGTAATAGCATTTGTGTGTGTCTGTTGTATAGAATGGTAGCATAATGGAGGGTCTGGCTCTGTGGAAGAACAACGTGGATAAGCGTTTCGAGGGAGTGGAGGACTGCATGATCTGCTTTTCTGTTATCCACGGCTCCAACTACTCCTTGCCCAAGAAGGCCTGCCGCACCTGCAAGAAGAAATTCCACTCTGCGTGTCTGGTGAGACATATGTGTGGATGTCATATCTCACCACGTGCACTTCTCAAAAACACCTTAATGCTAACATCCTACACTCATCACAACATATCACAAGTTCAAGTGAATGTTGCATTACCCTTTCTCTTCTCTTTTTTTCCCCCTTATCCCTCTATAGTACAAGTGGTTCACCTCCAGCAATAAGTCCACCTGTCCACTGTGCAGAGAAACCTTCTTCTAACACACTGACTTTTGCCTGTTGACCATGGCCTAATGGTCGACTGGCGAATGTGTAACATCAACGGCCCACAAGCAACCAGGATTGGATAGGCCAGGTTGTCATTCCAGAGGAAGAAGGGAAGCAGACGGGTCAGAGGATACTGATAAGAACATACAAGGTTTATATTATGGAATATATTATGGTCTAATAACTTTAATATATTCTCTCAAAGCCGTTCTGTCACTAAGATGGCTATATTAATGCATTGATTGGTTCAGGAAATCTTGTTTTATGCGCTCACTGTCTGAAGGGCCAAGACAACCAACTAAGAGGAGGTCTCAGTTCAAATACAGCAAAGTTTAGTAATAATTACCTTTTGGCTTGGTGATGTTCATGTTCATATTGACTGCCATGAGTTGCTAAGCTTTCAACAGGTTGTTGTTGCCAGTGCTGTATATGTGCAGCGTAAATAGCGCACTGCTGATTGTTTTTTGTGTAATTCATAAATTTTTAGCGTTTTTGGGAACTTTCTTACTTGATTTTCTATCTTTTCATAGACAGGAGTACAAAAGAGGGTGAATCACAAAGTTGGAAGACCAAAGCTGGTCAATTAAATTGGGCTTATGTAACATTTATGTTGAATTTCAGTAAACTACGTTTTGAAAATGGTTGTGAGTAATGCAATGCCCAACACTGGTTTCATAAATATTTCCTAATATTTAGGAGTGTTAAGAGATCGACTCTGATTAGTGACATACTTTATACCATCATAACATGATGAGATCACTCATGAAATGCAGGAGAGGGAGGGTGTGTTTTAGTGTTTTATTTCAACATGATTCCAATTATCAAAAATATTAATACCCATTCATATCTGCTTTCCTTCTGCCTGAATGGGCTCTGCATATGCCTGTAACTGATGCTGGAAAGTACATAAATAAATCACAATTGGATGGATTTTGTTTCTGCAGAAGAACAGGTGTATTGTTGCTTTTGTGATCCATTAAAAGTGTCAGCTTCTGCCAAAGCTACCCTGTTACCTAACTGTGGTATACAAAATAAAAAATAAACATTATCCAAGATCTTAAAAAGTTAAATCTGTAATCGTAAGGACATCAGTGATCACACAGCAGACAATCTGAGAGATGGTGATGGACATGTCTCGGTGTGGGCAGCCCTTCCCCGGGGAGGAACACCAGCTCAGTGTTGTCAAGGTTGAGCTTCAGGTGGTGCATCGACATCTACTCCGACATGTCTGAAAGGCACACAACAAATGCGTGCCTCCACTTGTGTGTCAGAGGGGGGTAATGACAAAATCAGTTGGGTGTCGTCGGCGTAACAGTGGTAGGAGAAGTCGTGTGAGTGAATAACAGAACCAAGAGATCTCAATCTCACCGACAGCAGCCTCAATAGACCATAATGCAATGCCGCTAGACATGTTGCTCTATCCTACATGTACACGTATAACCCACAGCTGATTGCAACAAGTTCACGCCCATTCTCTGTGCATTGTCAAAAGTCATTCTGGAAAACATAGGAACTCACTAAGTGAAGTACACATAGATGAAGCAGGTTGAGAGAAAGTTGATACAAAAAAAAAGTAAATTACAACACTTCACCAAATAATTCCTGGAGTGCACTGAACATCACACATTGATACTATATAACAGCGTAAGAGTATTTGATGCTGGATTTTTCCTTCAAAGGCTTTATCAAACTTGTGATACCGCTTCATTCAAAGTCGACTGTGATAAAGCCCAGATGCTTCTATGAACTCTTATGTTACAAGCCTCCAATTCCATTTTTACGCTATTTCCACGATAACTATTACTGTAAGTTAACCTCTGCCAGTTTCCAAGAAAAGACCGTGACTGCTGGCACCACTCTCCCACACTCATTCATCTCAGGTCCTGCTCTCCCCCGTTTTGAATAATTGATCTGTTTAATGGAGGCTCGCTCTCATCGCAGTTGTTCCTATGGAATTAATTATGACAGATTAAGAATGATCAATGAATTAATCCCTGTCGTTTGATCTGCTGTCTTAAGTGTGTGCAAGCGTGTGAGTGTGTTTGTAATTCATTATGGCGGTCAAAAGTGATCAATACATGTTGCCAGCATCTGTCATCATCTGGCCTTGACCTTTTTAATAGTCATTGATCTGTTTGCCAGGCATAAATATTTATACTGAAACCCCCTTCTCTCACATGAGCTCCCCCCCCCCCCCCCCCCCCCACACACACACACACACACACAGACATGCATAGATGGCTTCAGATCTTATTGCTCATTATCTGCTTGATTAAGCAGCAGTGCTAATGTTATGAACTACAATATAGTGTTGCTGAGTGCAGCCCGTTCCTTTAACAATAATGTAGGTCAGTCCAAGCCAGCAGATGGCAGCATTGTCAAAAGAAACTGCTGTGTCAAATTAAAACCTGTATTTGGGGAGATCTGTATATAAATGGTATTACTGGTTTAAACTATACAGGAAAATTAAATTAGATTAAAAGTTTGCTTTTAAATGTTGTCCCAGGATAAGAATAATGTGCTTCATGTTGCTTTTCAACCAAATCTAGTTTAGTCAACAGGGAGTTTTATCATTAAAATTCCATCTTTTTTACTTCAATGAATTTGAGGATTATATTCAATCCCAATACTGGACCCTCCAGTAAAATGTTGCAAACCTAGTTGATTGGAAGGATATAGTAGTTGTTTAGGGAGGGGTGCCAATCAAGATGTGATTCCACTGAACTAGATACACAGAACTATTTTGTCCTGTCATCTCCTGTTGAGGGGATATCTCTTTGAATTTCCCTGCCTAAGGTTTCTTCCATTTTTTCCTCTCTTTTCTGGGAGTTTTTCCATGTCTTCATAGAGCGTCTTAAACTGGTGGTGCCGGCCAGGATACCTTGGGCAGATTACGCAGGCTTGCTATGTCCTCCACTCTGTTAAATCCTGTTGCTGTTTTCATGTGCTTTTGTTCTGATCATACTCTGTAAGCATCATTTTTGTTTCTGATTTGATCTGATTCTGTCATAAATCAGATTGTCTATCAGCTTGTCTTAGTTAGGCCTGTAAAATCCTTTGAGGCTTGTTTGTGATAAATAAACTTGACTTGAATCATTAACTTGAACAAATCTGGAATTTACTGAAAATGGATAGTTAATTTAGAAAATATAATGTTAATCTAGATACTCAAACAAATCCAAATTCCGACAGTGTCTCCCTTAAACAGCCGCAACTAAATAATACTATAGGAAACTGGTTTCATTTAATAATTTAATATTGCCTCTTTAAATGGCCAAATGATCAGAAACTATGTCAAGCAACAGTGCAGGTGATGAAGATAAATTTAAAAGAGAAAGAGAGAGCTTGGGTAGAGGCATCACATTTCTCCCTCCTTAAGGCTACAAGTGCCTGAGATGCTATCCATCCCTTTAGCCATCATCCCAATCTGACCCACTTGCATGAGCTTCATTACCAACCAGCCTGTCTACAGCCAGTCACTTTACTGGCCTTGCTGGCCTTCCACCCTTATTGGTGGAGGCTTGGTTACCTCAAAGTCAGCCAGGCCTAGTTAGCTACCATCCAGCTCATCCTGACCCATTTGTGAGCCTATTAGCATTCCAAGCCATTTGTAGGAGGCTGGTCCCATCCCAGTCACGCCACTCCTCAACACTGCAGGCTACTGCTCAGGTCTGGAAATGGCTTTGAATTCTGTGTGTGTGTGTGTGTGTGTGTGTGTGTGTGTGTGAGTGCGCATGTGTGCCTGTGTGCCTCTCAGTATGACTTTGCTGATATTATTTCTATTGAAATGAATCCCACACTGTCATTTTATCTGTTTCTCTGTGTAGCCAGTCTCCCTAACCTTCTCCCATTTCTCTCTGCAACTCTCCCCCATGTGGCCCATCATATAGCATATGAAATTACAAACAGCATACAATCAATATTAGAATCTCAATGTAATCTTGGGAATTTATTGGGTTCATTTATCTGAAACCAGACCAGAGAACTTTGCAATTCTATTGGGGCTATTTTCCCAACTGCATTCAACTCAAAAGCACAATGATCAATTTTATTAACAGTCGCTGTTTTCCTATTATGAAGGTAATCAACAATAGACATGATTATTGATCTCAATCTATAGGCTACTAGACATGCATTTGTATTGGTTATTATGGCTGGGCAAGGCTGGCTAGTCTGCTACAGATTAAATTGACTGTTATTACTCTGTCATCACATGGGTTTCTATTATGGCTGCCATGTTATAGTAGGGGGGACTGTATTCAAAGGACTCTGGCTGTGTGAGTAAGTAGATCTCAAAAGACATTTTTAGAAGATTATCCTTCTTTGACCACTCACCAGCCCCCTCATAGTACATTCAAAAAGTTGCCACACTGATGTTTTTGTTTCTGAGAAATTGTCACCAGCCCTCCATTAACATTTGTTGGCCATACTAAATGCAAGTCAACGGAGTATGACTCACTCAACCTCACGTGCAAGCGGTGCCATTTTGAAAAACCCTATAGCCCTAAATCTTTCCAATGATAAAATCTATCAACCTAAGTGGCAGATCCAGGAGAGGGACTCTTTAAGTATTCCTGATGCACTGCCTAGGTTCAGAGTCAAGAACCTGCACAGCACAAGTCTGCCTACAAATAACTTTTGCTGTGTACTTTTTGTCTCATCTGAAGAACTTCTGCATGGAGCTCCAGTTAGCCAGGTCTGAATAGGGGGCCATAGTCTAGGTTAAAACAACAACTGTAGAAGGGATTCAAGGGATTCATTTTACACACGTCCGTACTGTGAATCTTTTAGGTTTTATGTTTGTAGGGGGATGAGGCTTTACACTTAAGGCAATAACTTAAGTTCACTTATTATTATGTAAAGTACTGAATCTACTTCTGGCTCTCTACCAGTCACAGTGCGGAGGTAGTGATTAGAGATCACATCACACCGCTGTCTCGCTGCATTCCCCATATTATTTAGTGAAAGCCACAGGCATGTACGTATATTGTAGAAATGCTCTATATAATGTGGTAGAGGGTAAGGAAATGGACTTGTATTCCCTTCAGCAATGTTTGATTCACTGTTCTCTTTAAATGGCTACATTGTTTGAGAAATGTTGGTGTTTTCATAGCAAAGCCCAAGGGTATTTAGATATATCATGCTGTAAAATAATCAGACATTTAACATAGAGTATAGAAGACCAAGAGAGGGAAGGCAGTAAGCTCAAACCAGAGCTATTACTCTTTCCTTGACATCATGGTTATCATTCAGAGAGAGCCAGTGCACGGTGTTAAGGTCAAAGTTATGAGAGGAGGACCTAAAGCAGGACGATGCTAGATAGATTAATTTCCACTGGAGGTGCGTATATCAAAATGTGATCTTCATGTGATAAACAAGCTGATAAACAAGTATACAATGTGATAAAAGTGCAGTAGCACAACCTGCGTGAGAAACCATCATATCCTTTAAGTTTTACACAATTAAGTAAATCCTAATTGCCAATTACCTTGATTTGTAATCCTAAAGGAGTTTAATTGGTTCATTTAATGGTGCCATGGAGCATGATGGAGAATGCTAATTGGTTTTTATAAGAAGTGTAAAAATCAAGGTGTGCTCATGAGGTGGGCGGTGCCATTGTTTAGAGTTTGATATAAAGTTTTCTCAAAGAAAGCATCGGATAAAAACAGACACACATGGAGTTTAGAAGTGAGATGTTTTGGAGCTGGCAGCCCTCCTTTTAATGGTGATCCCCTGATGATGATGTGTTTATATACTGTACATCCATCTTCAATGGTCAAACCGAGAGGTAAAAAAAAGTCATATAATCGCCCTTGCAGCTTTTTACAGCTGTGAAAGTGGACGTCTCACTCTCCCGTTCTAACAAGGTCGGAGCTGTCAGGCAAGAGTGAGGCCGGGGAGCTGATATACTCAGGCCAGGAGGAAGAGTCATCCCTCATACACACAGCAGACGGACGGGCTTGGAGGAGAGAAGAGGGAGAGGAGGGGAAGGAACAGTGTGAGACCAAGAAAAGAATGGAGATGAGTGAGCAGAAGGAGAGAGGGGGGAGATTAGGACAAGTTAGACAGTGAAGATGGAGAGAAGAGGCAGCAAGATAATGGGGAACTGGAGCGGGGAGAGGAGGATGAAGAGTGGAGAGGAAAAGAGAGAAGCTGGCTGCCCTACCCTAGAGCAGTGCTGATATGACAGTTGTCTGAGGCCAAATCTGAGGCCAACTCATTCCACTGATAAATGCCTCTGGCTTTACCAACCTTCACACTGAGGGATGCATGCACAGAACTTTCTCTCTCTCCTTTTCCCTTTCTGGGAGAACAAATCTTTCTTCATACTTCCGTCTCAGATTAGTTTTATCTGAATTATCATTATAAATTCTATATTAAAAAAAAAAAGCCCATTATTGTAACATACATTATACCCACGCTGTGTTCTTACAAGACCTTTATCTTTGTGAGATGTGTGTAAATCAGCCATGTTGGCACCAATCAGCAGCATTCGCACACACTCATATGCACAGCTTATCATCTTTGTGATAGATTGGATGTATTCAGCTAATGGGTAATAAATAAAATGAATTAAGCCTATGCTAATGGCATGATAATTACACACCAATTAGTCACTGCACAACTAGGACAGTTTGGTATTTCATTGAGCAGAGAGAGAGAGAGAGAGAGAGAGAGAATGAGAGAGCGAGAGAGAGAGAGAGACCTACCTGAACCTACCTATGTTGCCTATGGGCTAATACATAATCATTATGTCTACACTATCTCACTGTGCAATGGACCCATATCAAGGCTAGAAAAATAACAAGGTAATCAATTAAGCTAACCATGCAATTAAGTTAATTCATTGCTTGTATGCCCAGGAGTTTCCTGGGGCTTGCGCTGTGGACCACATTACTACACCGGCCAGTGATTAGATTACAGAGTTAGTAAGGCCATTTGAGGCTTAAGTGTGAAAGCCGCAAAGTGGAGTCCCTGCTGGTTGTTGCAAGCTTCTATCTCCAAATGAACCATATAATACATCTGACTGCATCGGCAGCACTAGTGAGATGGTTGTGGGTAAGGGTGGGCGGCTTCGAATGGAGTGAGATAATGTTTTAAAGCCAAGATAACTAAACCTTTTTACAGAATCTTCTATTCTATTATTTTCTATTCTATTCTATTCTATCCCTGCAATGTGCTTTTGGTTGCTAAAGAGATTACTCACCGTAGAAAGATGGAGCACTGTATCACAATGCAATATTCCCTTGTCAGGCATGCTGGTCGCGTAACTGTAACTACAAAAACTTTACGTGTAAACATGTTTTTACGCAACAACAAAGACGGCAAGAAAGTTAACAGTCTGCAGAACTCGGAGGATTAACATTGTTGTGCTCTTTGTGTCATTACGTTTTCCTTGACTGCCAAAATGTGTGAGAGAAAAGAAAATTGCACACTTCACGAAACGTCTATTTGTTTGTACATGTGCCAGAGAGGATATTTTCCCTCCCAGCACATCTAGTATTCCAACCGAATATGATTTGTGTCAAGGTGAGATGTACAACACACACACACAACACACACACACACACACACACACACACACACACACACACACACACACACACACACACTACATAATCATTTGTTTGCTAGTGATTCAGATTTGTCTTCCACTCTTGCACCGCCAGTAATTTTGTGGTATTGCTTCATGCAAAACTCAAGATAAGAGGGCTTGTCATTACTGTAATGTGCTCTGTTTGAGCTCTGTGCTGCTGCACCAGACATCTTTGGTGTATTTTAACAGAACAGAAGGTTTCTCTGTCTCTCTTTCCAGTTTTCCCCTGTATTATAATGAACATGCTGACAGTCAAATTAGCATGGTGTCGCTATGACGTGCTTCACAGTCATGGGTGCACAGCTGTCCCAGACTGATAGCGCACCCCGCTCTGTTAAAGGATCATATTACAGGCCGTGAAACATGTAGGCCGGTACCCAGTGAAGTAGGCTAACTGCTATACCCTTATTTAGACTCCACTATTGTTTGGAATGGCTACTTCACTGTTCCCTATCTGGTTGTTTTCACTGAACACATTTAATGATTTTTTTAATGTCTAGTTATGAAAAAATGCAAAAATGAGGATTATGAGAGTTTCAGAACTGATTTTCATAAGAAAGGGGGGGGGGGGGGGGTATCCTCTCAGTCCAGCCCTCTACAGAATTAGAAACACTTTTTGCCAAGTACCGGACAATTTACAGGAATTTGTTTTGGTGACATTGGTGCAGAAACAACTGACAACTACAGTCAAATTGACAGTTTACAATGCAACTTAATGGGTTTTTTAAGGGTCCACAGTACATACTGACGCACAGTGCAAAGGGACCATGTAAGGCATACTGTAAGATACTAGACTACCCATCTACAGCCTATATATTCTATACCTGGGCACATTTGGTATTATTTCCATACAGATACTTCCACTGAGAGCACCGTGACAAATCCTGCAATCCTGTACTGGGGCTTCTCTGTTGTGAACTACACACACACACACACACACACACACACACACACACACACACACACAGACACACACACACAAATACACACACAGATACACACTTGCTCCATGCTTGGGGCCTGCACCTGAGCCCTAGTACTGCAGGTGAGGGAAGTGTAAAAAATGTTCATTTTAATTGAGTCCCCCTGAGTAAGCTGGGGAAGCTCACCCATCACTCACTAACAGATGGCTCCTATTTTTAAACTAACACACACACACACACACACACACACACACACACACACAGAAAGGAGAGAACTACTCTTTAATAGGCTCCATTCGGTTGAAATGATATTGTGGGTTATGCAGCAGACAACCATGTACATTATCAAATTCACATGTAAGCATACACAGACACACGCAGTGCACACATGTATGGATGAATGCATGCACAAAAGCAGAAACACAAGACAGACTTCTCTCTCTCTCTCTCTCTCTCTGTGTCTCTCTCTCTCACACACACACACACACTTTCACCATCATGATTTCCTCCCATTACTTCATCATACAGCTCAGTTCCCACTACACAAGCATACAGTGTATAGTGGGTATAGTATAGTGAGTAGAACTTAACTCATGTAGTTGTTTCGTATGAGATCTTGGACCCACGTTGCAGAATAGGGCTATATTGTCAGACTCTGTACTGTCCTAAATAATAGTGAACTCAGAGAGAGTACAGAGTAAGAGTGTTTAGAGTGTCAGTTAAATGAGTTCATAAAGAGTGGTTTAATGCAAGTGGTCCAAAATGTTCTCCTTTTTAAGCACTTTATCTTGTCCACTCAGCATGCACTTAGTGATGCAATAAAAAGGAGTTTTTTTTGTTAGTGTCTCCTTCCTCCTTTCCATCTCATTTAGTGCAAGAGACGTTTTTTCTATAGAGGTATAGCGCATCTCTGTTAGTAAAAGTTAAATAAGGATGTTTAGATAAATTAATTTAAGTTATAATTTCATTTTGCATGCTTCAATTTGAATATATTTATTGTAAACAATTTGTACTGTATAAACTGTCGAATACATTTTCATTTCAGCAAACTGTCAAAGGGGCTCTGTGACCTTGTGTGTGATGTACATGACTGGAAATGTTTTTGACACCAATCCCACAGCAGTACACTGTACACACCATGCATATATATCATATTAAGGCGGAGAGATTGACTTTGAGTGTTTTTGACACCAGTCCTGCAGCAAAATGAACTACAAAAAAGTAAATGACTGATTGTGAATACATTTGAAAATGTAGGATTTTTAAATACTCCAATGAAATAAAAATATAAATTGTTGCCCTTGTTGAACTTATTGTATTCATAGATGAGACCCCATGACTAACTGATAGAGGCTTTTCTGTAATTGTAACCAATAGCATGGAAAAGAAACCCTGAGGAGAAATTCTCCATTCATCCTGCTTGCCAATACACGATTCGGACCTGCTGAGGTGTGGCCAAGTCTACCGGCTTTGCCAACATGCAGGCTAGGTACTAGCCGGATCTTATCTTGTCTTGGCCAGTGACCAACCAATCAGGACCGCACGTAATAGCAGAGATTGACATTGTAATAGAGTAACTGTGTGATGGGCAGACAGCATTTATTTCAATGCAAAGTTCAGCTGGATCAAATCTTCATCAGGACCAGCTTCATTGTGCTTTTTGGCAATCCCCCGATCAATAATGGTTCTACTAGAGAAAGCGTCACTTTAAAAGCAGCAGACTTTGTGGTGCTGATATTGTGAAAGAATGATCACAGAAACTGGGACATGACAGCCTAAGGTTGTCAGCTCAGTTTGACTTTACTCTGGTTGACTGCACCATTTTAACATTAATTTAATCCACTGATTTACCCAGGATTGCTAGATGTTAAAATAGGCACTAATATTTCCTAGATACTATACTATACAATACTTCTAAAAGCAAAAACGTACCTTAACTTCCCAGATCCAGATCTCTGTTTACTCTGTATCACCATTTGAATGTATGTGAGCAGAACTCTATCTTCTGACCTCTGAACTTTAGATCCCCCCCCATGTCCCTCAGTCCAGGTTTCCCAGATATTGGCATCTGAGCCGGCATAAATCAGGGCAGCACAGATGTCTGCCCTTGTGGTTTTTAAAATTACATTCCTGAACAGATGCAGGAAGGTGACCAACAAGAGGGATGTAGGAGGTGTAAATGCTGTGATCAATGAGACACAGTTTGAGACAGTAATCATGAAGAATAAAATAAAATATGACATGCATTTACCACTACTTCTAATGGACATTTCAGTTTATATACATTCTACTGCCAACAGTGAAAAGGCAGTGGAAGTAATTTATAACATCAACCAGGATTTTGACTAAATTTCCAGGCAATTTCATCATGTGATTTTAATATGTGCACTAATGTAATAATCAATCACTTTATCTATTTACTCGTAGTATATCATCTGCCACACCAGGAAAACTAAAACAACTGAATTATGATGGTTCAATCCCAAATGTGTACACATCCCTGGGAAGAGCTCAACAAGAGCTCCACTATAACATTATCTTACTGTGACCAGGCAACAGGCAGGTGAAGAAAGCTAAGGCAGGGGGAAGATAAGTTCAAATGGTGCACTCAGACATTGTTAAGACATTGAGACAGTTTTAAATGGCCCATCCTTACTGTTTTGAGGACACCTCTACAGAACTTAAGAGAAGTCACATCGAGATACACCGATTTCTGTGTTCACTCTGTGATCCTGAACAAAACTTCAAAATGCACTCAAACAATAAACCCTAATTGTCTTTATGGGCTCATGAAAGCCAATTTCCCTCACTTCATTAGTGGTCAATATGGAGAAAATCACCAGCTCTGAAGCATGATCTAACTCCATTTGCAAGCCACAAGGGAGCGAGCCCTCACCTCTGCTGTACATGCTGCACATGGACATATGCTGCAGCATGTTCGCTGATGAAACTGCTTTGATGAGCCCTCTGGAGAATAGCCATCACACACACAAGGCATCACATCTGGAACTCAACACCTTGAAGACTGAACTGAACTAGGATTTTATACATGACCCTCCTCCAACCAGATCATCTGTAATACAGATAATGCTACAAGAGGGGAGGGAATTGAGGTAGTGAGTACCTACAAATACAACATCTGTCATCCATGAGAATAACAATAAATGTCATTTGGGGAATTTTCACCCTTTGAGTCTATTTTATGTGTGCTTGTGTATCGACCTCCAAAATATATGAATTGAATATGTTGAGGCAATCCCAGCCTTCCAGAAGAAGGTTAAGCGTAAGTACCTTTGTACGTCGCTTTGGATAAAAGCGTCTGCTAAATTACATTACATTACATTACAGTAATGTAATGCATGAATTTTGAAACTGCTCAGAATTCATGCATCCTTATCACACAATTGAACAAGCTGAAAGGTTATACAGTAGATATAAAATGTTGCTTGTCTGCACTTTACCTTCTGCTCTTTACCTTCATACATGCAGTTTTGCACTTTACACCTGCTTACCTGAACTGAAATGTGTTTGAGGTCTTGTCTCTTTGATCGCTATTGATCTTAAGTAGTGTTGTATGCCTTTCGATTTGAAATTTAGCTTTAAATCTGGTTGCACATTTGGATACCTGTTTATTGACATATGGATTACACAGAACTAATCTGCCTGGCACCTTGACATCCCATTTGCACTTTACTCTAAAAAGCTTTTAACTTCATTCCTAGTCTGTACTGCTCTGCATTTGAACCGTGTCGCTCTGACACCCATGTCATTTCTGCTGTTATGGTTAAATAATGGTAAAATAAACAAAACATCCTAACCTAATCTATTTAACCTAATCTAATCAGATTATGGAGGTTCTCTCACTCTCTCACTCTCACACACACGCACGCACACGCTCACACACACACACACACACACACACACACACACACACACACACACACACACACACACACACACACACACAAACACACAAACACACGCTATAGAGGCTAATCTAAACTGGGCCAGGCAGGGCCTGGAAGGGAGAACTAAACAGGACAGGAAGTATAGCAGCCAAATGGAGAGGTGGAGAGGCCAGAGGGCTGGTGTGAGAAAAAGGGTAGAAATAGGAAAAAAGGTAAGAGATATGGGAAAGAGGGACACAAGAAGGGAGAGAACGAGAGCAAAGGTTATGTAGCCCCTTCAGCTTTGAAACACCTTGACCTCAAGAGGTTCTTTCTCATCTCGCTCCATACATTTAAATGTGCAGATACACCCTATGGTGTTGCCCCCTGGAATTCTGCTTCAAAGTTAAAACAACCATAACCTTACTTAGTCAAAATGTTAAACTCCTCGTCAAATCTGGAGGGTCTCCATTTCTGTGAAAACTGTGAGTAGTCTGGCTTGGATTTTAAAGGCAAGTTAAGTTCTAGTGATATTTAGGTTTGCACTTAAATTCCATAAACAGGAATAGCAGTGTGCAGGGGCTTTCTCTTTTTACTTATAAATCTTCAATTTCTTTGTCTTGGCACAAAGCTTTGAGCTTTGAATTGCTAAAATCAAAAGCAGTCATGACTGAGTTTATGGATCGAAATGAGTAAAAATGTCCTCACATGATGCTGGAGCATGCCTGCTCTCTAACGGCATTTGCAGTTGGGCTTGTAATCTGAAAGTGTATTACAGAAGTCAAACAATAGGTGTTTGCTTATGGTCTAGCACTGGGTCCTTTTTGGCTGATCTTAATGGCACATCTTTAATAAATATTCTAGGGGGCACTGGGGGATATTAAAAAACATAACTTTGAGACATGCTAAGATCTCTTTATTCCCATGGAGATAGGGATCTATGTAGCAAGGGGAGGAGAGAATGAAGGCAAGGCAGTCATTTGTTTGGTGATGGCAGGCCAACAGAGGACTTTGGCAAGGACAAGCTTGATGGACAGTTGGACAAGAGAGTAGGTAGGAATACTTAGTTTTGAGTATGTTTGCAGTTGACTAAATGGTCTTATCAGTTTATGGTAAAAATATTTAACCAGGATTCAAGATTGCATAATGATGTTGTAAGAACAGAGGTATATTTTTAAGTGAAGGGTAAATACAGATATAAAAAGGTGATTAATGTCATCAGAATTGCCAATAACATTATATGTACCAATATAGCACATGATCATTAGTGCAGAAAATAATCACCATGCCACACATACAAATTCACAAATAAAGCACCTGATCAGATGGCAACATTGTTAGTCTTAGGGAGTAACTGTACCTCTACTGAGATGTATCTCAAATGAATCACAAAAAGATGAGCTAACACAGAAAAAGGGAGGACACCTGCATACTGTGTTGGCAGTTTGAAGTGAATAGCTGCCCTAATCCCACATAATAAAGTCTCTTCTTTTCAGAGTTGGATGTAGCCTACAGTAATGTTTTGAAGCCCTTTTCCTTCGTCACAACCAATCTAAGAAGTAAGATCAATAGCTCCAATTGTGAAACACAACACAGTGCGAGAATGGAAAAGGAGCAGATGTAATTTTCAATGCCATTCATAAGTCAGATGTCTTTATTGATTACCCAGACAGCAAACTGACATTGAATCAACCTAGAATCAATGTTCCGGCTTCAATGTTATTTTCACTCAATTAGCACTGAAATCTGACATTGATTCAACGTGTTGTTGTTCATTGATCTGACATAGATACAACACTGAAAATTCACTGAAAACAGACACAAAAATCAACATGCTTTCAATTGAATTCCTCATTAAATTCCATCTCTTTATCCCACACTGAAATCTGACGTTGATTAAACAACATTTCTGCTAATTGATTTAATATTGATACAACACTGGATAGTTTCAATTTAATGTTTTTCATAGAATGTCACAGAAGAATAGTTTAAATTAAATTTTAGTCATCTTTTTGGTTCATCAAACAAACAGCAAACAAACTGAATCAATGAAAAATCAATCCTGCTTTACCTACAGTAAGGATTCTATGGTGAAATGCCAGTAGTGCAAGTCGCCTTAAAAGATAAGAATAAAATACCTTCAACAAGGCAAACATTTTATTTGCAAAAAAGACAAACAAATAAATTTAAATAAAATGAAATATTCCTTGGGCGGCGTGGTGGCTCAGTGGTTAGCTCAGTCGCCTCACAGCAAGATCCTCGGTTTGACTATCTGCCCTCGTCCGGTCGGTGTTGCATGTTCTCCCTGCGTTCAGGTGGGTTTATGTTATCCCTGTGATGGACTGGCAACCTGTCCAGGGTGTTTCCCTGCATTCTGCCCCAATGCATGCTGGTATAGGCTCCAGCCACCGTCACCTTGAAATAGGTGAATTTTAGCCATGTCAAACAAACATGCTAATGTTTCCATAGCAGTTGGGCTCACCACATTGTTCAAAATTGATCACATTGAGCTAGTTCATGGTAAAGCAACTCTGTGATAAATCGCCACGGTTTGTAAAACTAGAATGAATTCAATATCACAATAAAAACACAGATTTTTTCTTTATCTCTCTGATTGTTTACAGGAGTCCTCTTTGCACAGTTGACCGGGTGAATATGCCGTTGCAGAGCCAGGGTCAGGCACTCTAATGCACTGGCATTGGATTATTGGCAAAGGTACATATCCCTTAAAATATTACTGTGCTTTTTTGGAATTATTAGAAACCACCATTCAGTTCGGCATACATATGATCACCAAGTAGTACACATTTCAATAAAATGTCAGTATTGATTGAAGAGCAGAACCCAACAATTTAGAAAAGGCCTTGAGTCATATTTTAAGGGGTATGTACCTTTGCTGATAATCAAGGATATTTGAAATTGCCAGATTTTTGAATCAAGTTTGGTGTGACCTTCTCTCCATACAGGAGAACGGTATTCATCTGAGCTTGTCTCATGGATGACTGTTGTGTGATGTGGTTAAAAGTAGGCTACATGAGATGGTTTCCAAAAATACCACATAGCAGCACCCAGAATCCTATTTCCTGGACTTTAAGCAGGCCAGTAGAAAGTCAACGTCGATGTCACAGTTACTTTGTCCATTATTTTCTACGGTCTATGGTGTATCGCACTGATACTAAATTATAGAGATGCAATGGTGGCTTCTTGGATATCCACATGAAAGCTGGATGGTATGACGTCTCATGGGTGAGAGGTCAAGCAAAGTGACCCTTGATTTATATGCTGCCACAAATTACGACACAATTACCAACACTGACTGGATGCCTCGTTTGTTTGCAATCAATCTTGATTCAATGTTGCTTTTTCAACCTCAACCAAAACTGAGACTTGAACAAGTAGTACTATGATAGCTGGTGAAAAATGAATCATATGTGGAAATGGTAGTTTAATAGGCAATGTCTGTTGTAATTTTTTAAACAATATCACTATGTCAGTAAGAGAGGACTACATCTCTTTCTGTACTTTTTGGTGAGTCCTTTGTTAGACGAAGACATGGATGGCCAATGAGAGAATGCATGGAAGATAATGCAATTATGTAAAAGGACAGGGTCACGTATGTCAGTTATGTCAAATGTGGCACTGTTTCAGTGAGATGAAGTATGAAAGGTGCATCTTCGCTCAAAATCTTTACGATTAACAATAGTTCTTGGTGTCTGCAGACTTTGGATGATTGATGAATACAACACTGTGTAGTGTTATGCTTTGCTGTGAGCAGAGACAGTGTGAGCATGGGAAGAGGAAGTAGAGTTCGGCCTAATAACGGATTGTGGCATCAAGCACAATTTCCTTGTTATTCTTACCATCATGGCATAACACACTGCTAACGGTGCTAATGGTAAACAGTGCTAATGTGTGTCATCCTCTCCATATTGCCACATAATGTGTGAGTACTCGCTCGTGCACAGTCAGTGGCAGTAGTGAAAAATACCCACCGCCAGAACTGTCAGTTGGCAACAGAAAACGTACATATTTGACCGTTGGAGCTTTGGGACAGACCCACTTTTTATTAAAGAAAGGTAATCAAGAGGCTAATCCAGGCTAATATAAGAGACAAGAAATTATTTGACACCAGGCCTTCATTTATAATTACACATGCTTTGCACAGTCACTATATTGTCCTTGACCAATTGCTACTACTACACTTTTCAGTACTTTGTGGTTATGTGTCATGTTTTGTGGAAATTACTAGGACCCGGCTGGTTTCATTAAATCAAGATACACTTCTGATGATGTTCATCTTCTGCTTCATATAATAGGATCTACTCCCAGGTCAGGGAACCCCATTTCCATTCTCTCCATAGATGCTAAAAATTGCTTTGACCATCTGAAAGGGATTAATTAAGGTCTGTGCTCCACAATATGGGCTTTGGAAAATGCTTCATTTCCATAATTCAAGATTTACTGACCTCTCTGCAGTAGTGCTGACAGGCAATACATACTTCTTCAGGTTCCCAGTCTCGAGGCTCTCCCTCTAGGGTTGTCCTTTATCTCCTCTATTATTTACCTTATCTCTAGAGCCCATTGCCCAAGCAGTAAAACAGTCTGTGGGCCACCAGCCAATCACCATCTATGATAACTCCCATTCTGTCTCTCTTTAAACTGATGACATCTTGATTTTCATCCCCGAAGACTTATCGTGTTATATGCACCTATGCGGATGTGTGCTGTCATTGTTCAGTTGATCGCACATAAATCTACTCAATATGCTTTGACTCAGGTACTAGGGGGCTGACTGACAGAACCAACAGTCAGTGTTTTCTTGGAGATCTATTTTGGAGAGTTCCCCTCCCCGAGAGTTTCCCCTTTGTAGTAGACGTTACAGCCTGGTCATTAATCAAGTCATATCAGTGAAATGTCTCAAAAGTTTGCTGAAGCTAAATGCAACTCATCCATCACACTACTGAAAGGCTTCATACGAAAGAGATGTAGACATTTTTCTTCTCTTTTCCCTTGTCAACGGGAGATATGATCTATATGCAAAGTTAGGTTCGCCCCACTCTTGATTAGTTGGTAAGGTCCTTGAAAAAGAGAAAGAGGGATGAAGAGAGGGAAGAGAGGAAGAGTAAAAAAGAAAGAAGCCGTAAGATAGTGAAAAGTACAGGGGGAAAAGAGTAGAAACAGAGAAAGAGGTGGAGAGAAGACGAGATAAATAGAAGGAAAGACAGATGGGGTGTTGAAAGGGAGACTGGGCTACTTGCAGATAACATCGCTGTGTGATAGATTCCTGTGGAGACTAAATTGGGCTCGTGGGCTGAGAGGGACTCAGAGTAAGTCCTGACTGACAGGCAAGGAGAACACTTATCAGTGACTAGTGAGGGGAAAGTGGACAACTCCTGAATGGTTACATGATAAAGCCCCTCATTTGTGCGTGTCGATACAAATGCATTAATGGATGATTCTTCTACATTAAATGGAAACATGTCTAATTTGTACTTAGGTTGCAAAAGGTATTACTCTGGCTATTATATCTTATCTGTAAAAACCGATGAGCAGCCGCCTACCACTGGCATGTGGAACCACAGGATACAATCTTTTTCCTGTGTGGTTGAGAAAATTTGTCCCACATGGTTAAGATTTCAAGCTTAAAAGCATCAAAGGTAGAGATAGATCCGGGCAATAAGGTCTGATGATGTTAATAACAAGGTCATCAGAAAATCACTGGTCAACTCTCATACTCCTCCTAGTCTTTGAGTTAATACACTTGTTCCCATGTTCACCTTGCTCTCTCTCTCTCTCAGTCTCTTTCTGTCTCTTCAACAATGATCCACCTCCCACTGTCTCTGCTTGCTGTCCCACTAAACTGGCCTTAAAAGCTCCAACCAGATGGCTCAAGGAAATGAATGGTTGTGTGTGAGTGTGTGCAGTCACACATGCAGGGTTAAAAGGGACATTAGTGAGAAGTGATTTGACACTCCATCAGGGAAAGAAATTTCTCAGTCCTTCACCTCACTCGTTCATCTCCATCTCCATCGCCGTCTCCTGTCCACTTATCAATCTTGCCTTTGCTCTCCATCTTTTGCATGAATATCTATTTAGTCCTCAAACAGGGTTATTTAAGAGTGCTGTTTTGCATGTCTCAGTACTTAGAAGTAGACTATGGAGCAGGGGAGAATAGTAAGGACAATGTCAGTGCCACCCTTTACTGACTGAAATGGTGAAATATTACTATTAACACTATTATTGTAATTTTTTCAAGTAATGCAGTTGCATTCAGGATCATTTCTACTGATGTTATATACACATATTTTAAAAGCTGAGCTGAGCTTAATTCTGAACAATTAATTACAACTGAATTCTTCTTCTTATTGATGTTGTGAAGCACAACTCATAGAAAGATAGCAATTATGGTACCCCATTTGCAAGAGAGTCAATTGTGTATCATAACAATAACATAACTAGTGACATATTACTCTCCACAGAAAGTAGGCTAACTTAACTTATTACTTTGATTGAAAAGTAACATGTTATAACTGATATGTTAGTTTCAAAAATGGACCTTCCTACACTAGTTGAGAGAGAGGACGGATTGGATGTCAGTGTCTGACATCCAAAAGACCTTGGTAGGGGAACTGTGCATATGTATCTGTAAAGTTTGCTGTAGCCAGAGGTATAATGAGAATTGATTTATCATGATAGATAGATATACAGTATAGATAAATGATGAAGAGGATTCAGGAGGCATATTTCTTCAGAGGGAATTTGCTTCTCTTCTATGACACAGACATATTAATCACCTGGAGGAGGGAGAGTGACAGCATGATATGTTTCATGAATTAATAAAGCTCTTGCTATACAACAAAGCCTTCCAGTTAATTCAAATAAGGTCATAACTCAGTTGCTTTTGTTTGCAAGAAGTCTTGCACACACACACACACACATACACCAACAGAGAGAGGGAGAGAGAGAGAGAGAGAGAGAGAGAGAGAGAGAGAGAGAGAGAAAGAAAGAAACCACTGCAATTATGCAGCATTTTTCAGGGAGGAGATAGCAGAATGTTAATACTTATTATTCAGAAACAGTGGGGAGGTGTAGAGCTCAGTGGTCTACCCATTTTTAATAAACAGCCCACCACTGAGCTACATCATATCAATGTGTTTGTGTGTGAGTCACTGTGTTTATATATAAGAAACACATAGGACCACACACAGGGGAAAAAAACTACTTACAAAGTTATAAAAATAAATATGTATTTTTTCACTATGGAAAAGAGAAACAATTGAGTTGCATAATTGAATTCAACTATTATCTCAGTGCATTAAAATACATACCACATCAAAATGCATATTGAATTATGAACAGTTGAACAGTTACATTTCATAATGAAAAAACAAAACCACAGCGTTGTATGTTTCTTGTGCCACACAACCCTTCTTTTGCCATATGTGTGGCGGAGGCCCCATAGATGGAAGCATTGAGCTACACTTAACAAGTGAGGATGAGAAAGAAAGGAAGCTTTGTGCCCCTCATGCTTAGCCACTCATTTCATCCTCACTGCCAGACTGCACACAGCCCTGCGTTCTGAACAGGTCCACTTCACTGAGCACCCCATGTAGTTGACAATATAAATTCAATAAGATTCAAGCCATGCCTGTACAGCACTCCACATTGTGTCTCCTAGTTAGTGATGTCCCAATCCTCTTATTGTGATACTACTTAAAGATAAGGTAAGGTGAAACGCAGAAGCCCAATAAGTCTATCTAGTGTATTAATTATCTTATTATCTTGAGACAAAGGAATGGTTTTGCTGAGACCACAACTTTTGGCCCATTACTGTTGCCCTCCCCAGAGGAAGGTTTTTTTCCCCTTACTTTTCTTCATCTCTTAAGAAATAGGGAAGATTTTGTATCATTTTGTGATCACCTACATCTGAAATGTTCCTTTTTGAAATTTGAAGATGCTAACATAGATGTGACATATATAATGGTCATATGGCTGCAGCCCCCGTGGCTTCAATAGGAAAATGCAGCAGTATGTGAAACAGTGCATGTTTGTGAAGAAGCGTCATAAAACATCATATTCATTTTTCTTTGAGATCTTTCTCTAATCTCATGGTCTCATGCATGGAGACATATTCAGGAGTGACACTTATTTAAGATCATTTGGAGAGCTCTTGTTTTGATCAGTGTTGGCGTTGTCATCTTAGGGCAGGATAACCGGTTTACTAATCATTATACACGGAGGAATAAAACACACACGCTCACCATCGGATTCATTTCACTGGAAAGGGGCTTTCTTTATTTGCATACCCACACATGTATCAAAATCAGAGCATACGTGAAACAGTGACGTCATTGATGTAAATTAGGCTACTGTATGAGAGCATACAAATTATCACATAGGTTAACAATCAGAGTGAGATAAACATGATCTTATATGTGGCTAATATGTGTTAAAAAGAGCTCATTTGTGTCTAGTAGAAATAAAAGGTAAAAATATGAGCTTTCCAATGGGTTATGAGAAGCAAGGCTAGAAAGCCTGACAGTGTAGCTAAAGTGTAGACAGACCAAAGTGGAATTGACAATGTCAGGAGACATCATGATTGATCAATCCGTCACAGTTCACTTAATCAAGGTATGACAGGCAGAAATTGCACCGACAATCAGTAACCTAATTAAATTGTTATCTCAAAAAAACATTTTTCTTATCCTCTTGATAATGAGATAATTCAATTGTGATCACAAATAAACAAAGTTTCATATCGAGACAACAAGATAATTAAGTTGTGTTCTTGATATATCAGGAGTAAAATAAACTGGCACTGGCATTGGCACTGACTAGAATCACATCATCAACTTTAGCCTATATTAGGTTGTTAAGGCCAGCTAGCTTGCTACATTATTTGCCCAGTCAGTTTGTTGCCTTTAGCTGGAGTGTGTAAGTCTGAGTTTTGGGAATTATACCCTAAGCATTTGGTCGACTGTCTGATGAGGCAAGTATTATTTTGAACATGGAAGCAATGTTTTCTGTGTTTCCTTTATCTGCTAGCTTTGGCCATTGCATGTTTCAGGCATTAGATAGTTTTGGGAATTGTATGCTAAGCATGGCATGCTTGTAACTAGAGCTATCGTATGTTAGTTTTCATTTGTTTACAACAAACTTATGTTTCTGTCCAAATTATTTATCTTTAGGTTGAGTGAACTCCTGGAATGTAGGTAAGGCCTGATGAAATTCTTGAATAACTTTAAGTGTGCTTGTCCTTTATTGATATCAAAGCTCTCTGTGTGCCATTAGTGATGCAGCGTCAACCCTAGAAGAATCAATTTCTTGACACCAGGAAGCTTCAGAATTGGGTTGGTGCTCAGCCAATGACTCTGGGAGTTGAGGGCCACGATGAATCCCGAAGAATATGAGTTATCCATTTGGCATATTATTATGGAAAGGATCATTGGCAAGCATCATAATTTTAATCGTGGACTAGGCTATTGTATAAAATAATGAAATATAAACAATCTGATTTCCACAGCTTCTTTCTGATTCTCAACATGACAAAAGTGCAGTCATTCAATGTGTGTTTGCAGTACAAAACAAATTTATCCATACTGCAAGAGTACACTGCTCTCTGACTCAAGACATTGAAGGGGGTGGTACTAAGGGAATCTTGTGCAAATGTTATACAAATGTGAAAGGTCCTTCCATGATCTGATGGTAAATGGTGGCTGGTGCAAAATGAATGTAATGCAGCACCAGGCATACCAGAATATCACCAATGGGTCAGTTTTAATTTTATGGCTTCAGTGGTTTTACCGGTTAATACAACAAATGGATGAATGAGTGGTGAATTGTGACCCACGCAGCTGCTCGCCAGTCAACTGGGGCTGAAGGTGCCCTCTGGGGGGCCCTGCCCTTTGGGGGGCCCTGCCCTTCGGGGGCCCTGCCCTTCGGGGGCCCGCCCTTCAGGGGACCCCAACAGCGCGTTATGCACGTTATGGAAGGGCCGGCTCTGATGCTGAGGGAACATGGGGCTGAGGGAACATAGGGCTGACCCCGCTTGCTCCTGCCAAGCTCAGTAGGAAACCGAAAAAGATGTAAAATGATTTTTGTTTATCTACTGATTTTAATTCAATACATGTTTCAGCATTTAATGATTTTCAAAATGACGAGTACAGTTACATGTGTCATTATCTCTTTGTAGATGGGAGAAGATGGTAGCCAGTTCCATGTGCGCGGAACTAGTAATTACTAGATGTGCACTTTGAGAGGTGAGTTATTTGGTGGATTGGTACGGTATAGTCGTTACATACACAAATTGTTTCTGAATGTATTTCATTTGTAACACAGATGTATTTTGTGAAAGAGACTACTACTGTTTATATGTGTCTACTGTGTATATGAACTTGACTTCATTATACTTTACTGTAATTTACTGTAGTCCTTAAATACCACTTTATGAATGGAATTTGCTCTTAAGTTTATTTCTTTAGGTATTTGTCACTTACAATGAGAAAAGACTGGAATATTCAGGAGTATACAGAGTAGCAAAGAGACTGTTTACCTTCATCTTGAACCTTTAAACTTTCATTAGTGTTATTCTCTTTTCTGGGAGCACTCCCATAGAAGAAAAGAAAAGATCCCACATTTTAGTTTTTGTCCTGTGTTCTTTCCCCAGGCTATAAGATTGTGCTTCTTACTATCACAGCTGGAAACAAAGGTGGGGGAAACACTTTAAAAACCCATAACATAATCATCAGCAATTTGCTAGCTCAGCTAGATAGTAGTTGTCCCATCACTTTCTGGGCACGCATACTGCAGCTAGGCTGAAGCTATTACCCAATTGAACAAACCCAAGATAAACTTAATCTGGCCTTCATTCCAGACAGTCAATATGACTGCTGTAGTTGGGTTGACTGTTGCTGTCATTATGTAATTGTATATCTCTAAAGACTAATATGGGACACTGAAGCCACCAAACTCCAAGCTGCAGTTTTACAGGATTTTGAGGGCCTCAAGATGGGTACCTGTCACTGAAGCCGCTAAAATGAAGGAGGACGGAACAAGACAAGGCTGAAACTACAGACAAGCATATTTATTACAGTTTTTTCTGATTGCTTATCTTTGAAACTATAGGCTATTTTTGCAAAACTCTGCACACTAACCACAAAACCTTACACACTCTTCAAACTCTTTTAAAAACTTTTTGCATAAATACAGTACACACACAAACCATCATTTGAATAAGCACACAAAGCACCTGCTTTTTCTTTTTCTTTGTGCAGGGCAGAGCAGTTTGCAATAAAGTTTTGTCATACATGTAGTAAACACACATACACACAGGTATCCAAATGTGTAAAGTATGGCTGTGTAACATGGATGTGTAACATAACACACTACAAATAAGGGGCATTTTTATTTTTTTTCCTCAAAATGTTCTAACACTCCTCAAACAACAAAAGTGCAGTAGAAGAAAACAAAAACGTTTGTGTTAAAAAAAAAAGAACTGAAAAAATGTGTGGGTCTGGCCATAAGACTTCAGCCACATCACATGCGATGTTGTCTTGAGCTAACCAGCGTGGAAAGTATCGCCTGGAGTGCCGTATCCAGGCCTGGCATGACCCCTGATCGATGTCTCCACAAGCCTCCTCCATTGCCTGTAGAAGGGGTATGCGTTGGTGGGGCTGGCGATCATACACCTTCCAACGCCATGCAGAGAAGAATTCTTCAATAAGATTCAAGAACGGAAAGTATGGGGGTAGATTGAGTGCGATGAAAAGTGGTTGACCTGTGAAAACAATTGTGGACCAAAGCAAGTAAAATTGTCCCAGATGATAACGTAGCGGGATGTGGAAGAGAGGCTCCTCCCATACCCATGGCCCCCGGCGCCACACCCCCCCACTGGTGTACACCTCAGTAGGCTCCAGGCTCTCAGTAATGCAAACTGAGTGTAAAGCAGAGAACGTGCATTCAGTTTGGCGCACTCTGTAAATGCATTGGCTACAAGTGTTAATGGTTTCAGGAGATGGTGCCTTCAAGAATCACTGTTAGTGTTTAAGAATTCAGAAAAAACTGTAAAACATACCTCCAAACTGCAGTTGTATAGGACTCAGGGAGCTCCAAATGGGACCTGTCACTTTGGCCTTTTAAATGAAATCAGAATGTAATGAGAATTAGGCAGATACTAGTCTAATGCTACAACCAATAGCCATGGGTGATACAACTCAACATACCTCCAAACTGCAGTTGTGCAGTACTTAGGGAGCTTCAAAGGGGCCTGCCACTGAAATCACCTAGTAGCTAAAGGAGAAAAGGGTCACTGATACGACCCAGTGCTTACCTGCCTGCCTATCTTGCCACTATGGCACACCAGAGCCGCCAATGAAGTGGCATTTTCCCACTCCAGGCTGATTGGAAACCTACTTGGAGTAGCGAAGGTAAAAAAGCTTCCTCCTCTATCCTGCCAGCCCCCTGTTTCTGCTGCCACCTGCACTGCAGGGAAATCAGGCAGCTCCACTCCCTGTGGCATCACCAGACAGCCCCTGACAGAGCCTGGAAGAACCCCCAGCACTTCTCCATTGAAACCCTCCAACAGTCTGAGGGATGTCAGGCCAATCTGTTGGGAAAGTTCTTGGGGTTTTTTCCAACCCCCACCTCCTGGTGACAAAAGGTGGCCCAGGTTTCGGATGCCCCCCTTCATGAGGCGTGGTCCAAGGGTGGCAGAACGCACTGACTTGACCGAAAAAAGCGGGATGTGGAAGAAAGGCTCCTCCCATACCCATGGCCCCGGCGCCACACCCCCCACTGGTGTACACCTTAGTAGGCGCCAGGCTCTCAGTAATGATGAGAAGAAGCCTGAGAGACCTGCAGTACTCAACTCGTGTTGCTTCATCAGAAACAACAGGCGGTCGAGCCCTAAACCGCCAGCCCTCTGCAGTAGCGCACAAGCTGGATCCCACCAGCATACATCGGCATGATATAGCAGTTTTTGTAGGCTGCCATCCTGCAAACCTGAAAGTACTTTGAATAAATAAATAGTCCACTCTGTCAAAGGCTTTTTCTTTGTTTGGGAGATCATCCCAAAATCCAAGTCACATAATTTAGACAGGTCCATCATGTCCCGCAAAAGAAACAAATTGTCCGTCAGGTCCTGGCCAATAATGCTCCAGAATGCCTTATAAAAGTCTACAGGCAGACCGTCAACCCCTGGGGAGCCAGTGCCCTCTTGTCCTCAGCTGAGGAAAAGGCTGTGTATTGCTGACAGAAATGTCTAATGCGGGTTTTGCCACTGTCCCACCATTGACTAAGAGATTTAAACTCTCCTTTCAGCTGGAGCAAATGGTGACATCCTGCAAGAGCTTCACATTAAATTTCCAGTGAGCAGACTGACGGGGGCCTGATGAAATGCCAGATGAGCCATGGCAAAATGATGGTCTGCGAGGCTCACAGGACAGATCTCTCAGTAGTCTATTACTGTGGTGCTTAAAAATGTATAGCCGGTCCAATCGGGCTGCGCTCACCCTGTCCACCCCCACTTTGACCCAGGTGAACTGTCTAACCTGGATGTTTGAGCCTCCATGTGTCCACTAGCCCACTACTCTTGACTATATCTGTCAAACATGGTGTCAGGGGTCAAGACTAACAACTCCTGCTTTAGCTGCCTATTCTCTCCCTGCCTGTGTTTGGCGCATACACATTAACAAAAACAAACTCCCTGTTGTTAATGCTAGCCTCATCACTAGCAGTCTGCCTTTGTTCACCTCCCTCTGTGAGATGATGTTCACACCATTTATATTTAAAGAGCCTATTCGTAACTCCTCCATATGAAAAAAAAGGGGGAAAAATAGAAACCAGAAGGATAACAAAACCACCGGCCAATATGTGCTGTGAACCTTATCCATTGCTAAACCTCAGGTAAAGCCAGGCTCTTCCTCACTGAAGTGATCCATTTACTCAGCCTATACAAGATTTTGATGTCTGCTGACCTACTGGCCTGAGTTGCCGATCTCAGAAACTTCTCAGAGTCCGGAAAGAAAGCAGTCAGTGACACATTTTCCCTCAGGAAACGGTTCAGCTCCTTCATTGTGTACAGATCTTCCTCAATGTCAGACTAGTGATGATGACTCTCCTTCAGACACCAACCTTGTCTCTCCCTCCACTCCACTAGTCTCCATCTCCATCAGCTCCTCTCCCTCTGGTTGTTCCTCCTGCCCTGCTCTCTAAACCCGCCTGCCTCTCCCTCTGCCCTGGGAGACCCCTCTCCTGACCAACTGCCCCAGAGGAGCTCCCTCCCTGCCCACCTACTTTAACCTCTTTCCTCCTCCCAGCCTCAATAACCCCACTCCTCACTACCTGAGGAGAGAGAGAGAGAGAGAGAGAGAGAGAGAGAGAGAGAGAGAGAGGGAGAACCTGCTATTCTAGTTCCAAGACCCTAATTTGAAATAATTAGGTTGACAAGTTCAGCATTTCATGAGAATTATGAAAATGCTATTACAGTTGTAATTAAGTGCAAAAGTCGTTAAAGAGCTTGTGCTTTTTTAGTGGAAATGCCAAGGATCAATTTAATTAGTGATCATGGCCACAATTCCATCAAAATTACAGTGATTCTGCATGGTAACATCCAGTGTGGAAGTGCATTTCATTTCCTGCTAAATGAGCAGCCATGTTTTTTAAAACTGTTTTCTGGTGGAGCCTAAATTGCAATTTACAGGGTTTTCCAAATAACACAAATATATTCATCATTTTGTGTTAAACGACAATCAAAATGCGATTGTGTGTGTGTTTGCGAGTCTGTACTATAAGTGTTTTTATGAGCTAGGGTAATTTCTGTCACTGGGAATAAAAAGAAAGTCAGAGGGCAACAAAGGAAAGGCAGGTGAGGGAGCAGAAAAGGGGAGAAAATAAGTAGAGCCATAATTAAAGAGAATTAAGTGGATAGAGTACTATTCAATACCTGACTGTGCTTTCTTACAACAATTTGTCACAGCAGCCACATCTACAGAGATTTCTTAGAAACACCATGGCAACAGCATAAAAGCTGGACCCCTGCTATGAGACGCACAAGCAGGGGGTCTCTTGACAGAGGTGGCAGCATTTAGTCAGCTCAAAGAGGATGTGACATGCTAATCCCTCCTGGTCGGCAACATCTGCTTAATACTGACCCATGTCTCACTGCACTGGCAGCAGCTACCTGCCATAACATCTGTTTAAAGGTGACCCTGACCCCTGTGTGCTACCTTAGAGTAAAATGATCCCTTACTCTCTACATAGATCATTACCTCTGGCCAAAAGAAGGGGGGGGTGGTATGTGGATTGAGATGCATCTGGAGTCAAAGCTCAGTGAAAAACATCTGGTTCACACTGACCCACCTCGGCTGGAGCATCAACTTATTCCACCCAGTTCTCATTGTTACAGCTGGGCAGAGGGAGCGTCTAGACCTCTATGCAAGGTGAAATCATTTATATGATACGATGAGTTGTGGTTCTTGTACAATGTATTTAAAGAGATAAAGATGTAAAGATATATGTCCCAGTTGTCACATGTTGTTTTTATTTATTTGAATCTGTTTCTGCATTGCTTTGTCTTACACCCTCTCTCATCTCTTTACATTGGTTGCATGCACATTGTTCGGAATTGTGTCTAGACTATGTAGGATTCTGATCACAATACAATTCTGAAGTTTTATATGTCTAGACCTGTCACTTGGCATGATAAAAAAAATTGCACTGAAATGACAAATGTAACCGTGACCTAGTTTGAATTTCTTCAGATTAAGATTGGATTAAAAGGATGAAAGGTATGGTATAGAGGAAAAATAAATCTTCAAAGCTTGTGCAACGTCTTCCTCTCTAAGCCAGCGGAGTGAAGTCATCCGTCGATCACAGATCAAGGTTGTGCTGAAACACTGGATGTCAGCCTTTGGTCTAATGCTGAGGTTATACTGTACTGACCTTGAGGTAACCCGGGAACTTGGGTTGGATTTTATGTGCTCTGCTTGGAGAAATGCCTGCCCTTGGATTGCGGATGAGATGAGTAGCTCGATCAGCTATTCACCACGCGTGGCTGTCAACCCTTAGGCAAAGACCGTAGGTTGGATCAACACCTGGTCAGGGGTAGCTGTGCAGCTGTAGTATTGCATGTAGGAGACCAGATCTTGGTTTAACTAGCAAGGCCACTGATGATGGAGTGGTGAAAGTGTTGAATAAGACTATGCAGAGGATGGCTCTGAGAAAAAGGTTGAAATATGGAGGGACTGCCATTCGGTCTGGACAGTGTTATGGATAGTGGCTTGAATATCTGATATTGGAAAAAAAAGAAAGAGTCTCAGGTGGTGACCAGGGATGTGAACAGTTCTGAGAGTAAAATCACTGCAGAGGGTGATCCAGGTGATGTAGTGAGTTGATTGGGGGAAAGTGTGATCAACGCTTGTTTATGGCATGAATGCATAGAGGAGCACTACATGGAGAAATAGCACAATGGAATCAGACTGTATGGGATATATGGTTCATTTATGGATGACATTACAGTCCAGGTCTTGGAAGTTTCAGAAAAAAAGACAAATCATCAACCTCTCATTGTATTGGTGTTTGTGAAAATATAGAAGGTGAAATAGTTGCTAGTTTTTTCCTGTCCAATTTCCCCACTGGAACTGCACCATCTGCATTTTCAACCATAATGATTAAAAATAAATGATTTATATTTTCTTTTGACCTGGGCTGTAATGTCTTTGAGGGTTAAAAATACAGCACGTATGGAGGTTCATTCACAATGTTTGTCCAGCTCGTATGGAAACAAAACAAAAGGAAGAGAAAGATTGCCTCTATCGTTCTGTTTGGTTTGTGCTTGCATCACATACATAGCACAAGCTGTGAGATCTGATAGTGTGTGTGTGTGTGTGTGTGTGTGTGTGTGCATGAAAATGAAACAGAATTAGTGCATAATTTGTTAAAAAAAAAAACCCTGCTCACTGGAGATTGTAATCTGTGGACTAATGAATTATAACTGTGTCTATGAAATGAGGCATGTCCAGACACTGGCTCACACAAACACTCAGAAACACACACACACACACCTTAACAACCTTAACAACAAAACTCTCATTCAACAATGTGCTTTCCCATCACTTAGATCTATGTGCTTCTAAAACACCCCACAGTCTGGAATGGACAAACCCGAGGCCGTTTATATCTTCCATTAGTTGTGCAGCAGATATAAATTAGTTGTATTACTGTAATCACGGCTCCATCCAGCCCAAGGCCTGCTAATGCTCTGCACTCCTCCATAAACCTTACATTCCACCATGACATACATCCTATACTGGGCATTTCTCATACAATGAGCTCTATAAGCATTTAGACAGACACACAATGATGTCTTAGCGCCATACTCTTATTGATTTAGATGTGAAATGACACAGCTGCTATGAGGTTTAAGAGCAACCTGTCAGCTTTAATGTTCAGCCACATCAAACGAACAGATGAAAAACTCCAGCCACATTTTGCCCACCACCTCCACAACCCCCTCGCCAAAAGTATTTGGACAAATAATTATGATAGTAGCACTAGTGGCAGTAAAATACTCTTACTGAAGTAATATATAGCCACTCTGCAGCAGGAGAACGACTCAAAGCTGGATGGATAACTAGACTCCTTTTTTCACTTGTTCTTAAATCCACCATAAATAAAAAAAACTTTAACACTGTTACAAAAACAGCTTGGTGGTGTACTTGGCATTTCTAGGCCCATTTTGTTATTTGGTGGTGTATTTTTCTTATTCGTGCTGATAGCTCACCAAATGTAGATAGCAGAAAAGCTTTCAGCTATCTAAAGCATCAATCGCAGTCGTTTTTGATGTCAGTCCCTCAGAATCAAATAGCAAGGAGACACACCTTCTTTCTAGACACGCCGTTTTTCACCGACAGTCGTAAGGGAGAAATCCACGGATAGTAGCCTAATGCAATGCAGCCACTAGACATATTGCTTTTTGAGTAAGGGAAGTGGTCGTGATCATAGACATGCTCACTTTTTCTCAAACAGAAAAACTGGCTCTGCTCTCGCTATTGCTCACTCCACCTACACGTATAACCCACCGCTGAATGAGTAAATGGCGCGGTCACGATCTTAGACATATACCAATGTTAACAAAGCACTAGCTAGCTGTGCCCATACACCCACATATGATTGACTGCAACAAGTTCAGGCTCTTTCTCTGGCAGGTTGGCATAAGTAATTTCTGGAAACGTAGGAAATCGCTAACTGAAGTAGAAGTAGAAGAAACAGGTTGAGGGAACGTAGATACATCAGAAAAGTAAATTACAACACTTCATCACAAAAGTCCTGGAATGCATTGAACATCATAAATTGATGATATCTAACAGTGCAAGAGTACCTGTGGGTGGATTTTTTCCTTGAACCCCCAGCCATGTACTCCATAAATAGAGATGCAGTGACACACAAAAAGTCAGGAAAAAGAACTTAGAACAATAAAATAGCACAAGTCTGGTAATGGTTATGAGTTGCAGACTTTTAGAAGGCATTGTACAGATGTCTTTTTTGAGAGAGGGCAGTCCATTCACCTTCAGTATTTTTATTCTTCATGTAGACAGTGAGAGAGTAGAGAAGGAGACAGAGAAGAGGAGATGCAGGGGAGAAGCCTCTAGTAGGATTTGATCCTAGGCCAGTGGGGGAACACACGTGGGTCTTAATCTTCCAACTATCTCTGGCCTGTACAGTTTATTTTTAATGTTTTTTACAATGTTGAGTAGGTTTTTCATCTTGAAATAGGGAGACAAAACTGTTCATTTGAAAAGTAATAAGAACCTTTTGATTTGTTTAAGTTTGTGTTTGCTATAAAATATAATTCCAATTCCAATAATCGCCAGGTCTCTGGCACAGCTTACGGTGACCTGTAATTAACAAAATTAATAAAGTCCATTTTTCATAGACGAGTAAGCTAGCTAATTAGAGTTGAAATTGCAAGCAGGTTGGGGAGAGTATGGACCTGTACAGTGAGTATTGGAAAGACAGAAATCCCAGCCCCATTGATTGGTACTGATCAGCAACCCTATCAAACCCTTGCAGATATATTATGGTCGTTTTGTGCTATGGGGCAGTAAAACCTTTATTATTGCACTTTTCAACAGGCAGGAGTTTCCAAAGCCTCGGGGCCTGGAGGGCCTGGATTACTAGACATCAAAGGCTACTTACATATAACCTTTAACTCCTGGTCTGTCTTTCTCCAGTGAATGATCCAGCAAGGTGAATAGAGATCTGGCAAAAAAACAGAGCACTGTAGAGGAGGAGGGAGAGAAGGACAAGACAAGAGAGATGAAGAGGGGTTGAGGGGCTTTGTTGAAGACAGGCAATGTGACTGAGGAAGGCGGATCAGGGGAAGATTTGGGATGGGAGAGGAATGGGCGAAAGAGGTTCGTGTGCTGTAGACACGGGCCAGGGGATCTCCTTTCTGTCGATCGCAAGCCTAGACATGATATGGAGCGACTTTTGAAGGTTTGAGCGAGAGAAGAGCATGGGGCCGGATGGCAGGAGGAAGTTGACTGTGGGGAGGAAGGGAGGTATACAACAACCAGAGTTGTGGGCAAGTGAATTGCGGCGATGACACAGGGAAGGAATGTACTTGCATATGGAGTGGCTCGTACCTCCGAGACAGCAGCTAGCTCACCCAGCTGGCAGACTGACAGCGTTGGGCAGGTGTGAGGCACAGCACTGCAGCGCATTCAGAGTGACACTTAGCTAGAGTTGTGTGTATGCGTGTGGAGGGGCCACTATTCATTTTAAACAGTCTTTTGTGCTGCAGCCTTCAAGAAATAGACATACTGTATCTATTCCCTCTGCTTCCCCCCCTCATCTCTCTGATTCCCTATTCCCCCCTCCATTCCCTTCTCCATCCTATCCTCTCATTTCCCCTTCTCTCCTTCTCTCCTCATAGATAAACTAAGGGGCTAGAAGATGCTTTATTGACTGAAGAGTGAACATTCATGCAATTATATGAAAACCTAAGCTATGTATTGTCTCTATTGATCATTGGTTTTAGAAGGTTGTACGGCATTGTCTGGGGATCTCAGCATTGCTTTGTGTCAATTAGCTCCTGACTGCATGAACATGTTTAATGTTTACTATGTTTAATAATACAACACAATGAGACAGTGACATTAAAGTACTAAAATTAAATAAGATGAGAAAAAACAAGAAAGGCAGAAATCAAATGCAATACAATTGATAGAGGAGATAGTAATGCAAACGCCCCCCCCCAAACACAATACACACCGCAACATGCACGCACGGGAATGCATTCCCAGGCATGTCAGACAGACTCAAAGGCAATAGAAAACAAGTGGGTTTTGAGATGATTTTTAATGTCAATGGTGCAGTGTGGGAGGCTGTTGCACAATCTGCAACTTCAAACCTGATCTCCCTTCTATGGAGTCCATAGAAGGAGTTAAAAGAAGCAGAATATTAAAGTAAATTCTGAAGTGAACTGGGAGCCAGTGAAGGGAAACAAGTACTGGGGTGATGTGGTGTCTTTTCCTGGAGCCAGTCAAAAGCCTAGCAGCAGCGTTATGATCTAGCTGTAGACAGGATAGCGACGCGTGACTAACGACAGCGTACAGGGAGTTGCAGTAGTCCAGACGGGAGGAGATAAAAAAGCACGGATGACTTTCTCCAGGTCGTGGGCAGAGAGAAAGGATTTAATTTTGTAAACGGTCCTAAGATAAACAATGCTGGCTTTCACTACTGAGTTGATTTGTTTGTCAAACTTCAGGGCAAAAATCACACCAAGGTTTTTGGAGGAGGTTTTTATATTGGAAGACAATGGGCTGAGGCTGAGATTTAAAACATGTTTTGGGAAAAATACATTTTTAAATACAACCACATGTGAATGGAACAAGCTGCCTATCTCCCTTAAGCTAACCCTGGTTGAGAGGAGATTTAAATCAGATCTCAAGAAATGGCTGTTAAATAATTTGTAGATTTATAAATGTTTGCATGTTTTACTGCTTATTTTATTTTATTTTATTTCATTTTATTTTTTTAATGTCATTCTTGCTTGACATTTTCTTATTCAATCTGCCATCTTGTACTGCGATAGAGGACCACAATGGAAATAAGCCCTCGGGCTTTTTTGTGTATTTTAATCCTCGACAATTTTATAAAATCTTATATGGAGTCTGAATGATGATCAGCCTGTCATGTATGTTTTAATTTTTGTCAAATAAATCTATCTATCTATATTGTACAAGGTCAGGGCCTATAACAAGAATCTCTGTTTTATCAGAATTTAGTTGGAGAAAATTCTGTGCCATCCAGTTTTTAATGGCAGTCAAGCAATCCTGTAGAAAAGATAATCTGCTGAAATCATTGGGGTTTAGGGAGCTGAGAATCGTCTCCATAGCAATGGTAAGAAACACATTTAAACTGACGGATTATATGTCCCAAAGGAAGCATAGAGAAAAAAATAAAATTGGACCCCTGATTGAACCCTGAGGCACCCTGGCATGACAGTAAGGCTGGTGAGGAGGTAAAATCACCTATAGACACAGTAAAAGTTTTGTTGGATGAGTACAAAGAGAGTTCCACATATATACTACTTGTTAAGCCTATGGAGGAAGATGAGGCGATCAATGGTGTCAAAAGCAGCGCTCAAGTCAAGTTGAACTAATATGGTACATACCCCAGCATCAGCATGCATTTTGGTCTGGTCCATTTTGATTGATTCTCAAATTGTAAAATCACTGTGTAACAATAGAAATATTAGGTCTACTGGTCTATAGGTCTCTTAGGCTGTTAGTATCTAAACTGCACAAATAATATCCAAGCAGCAGCAAAGCACAGTAATAACTTGATACTGATGGTGTCAATGTTCTCTGTACGAGACACAAAGGTATCACTTTCATTCACATGGATATTCATGTATGACAGTTGACGGTTCTCAAACTTTTCCATAGAATGTTATGCCAAAAATCATCATTTGTTCCTTGTCCTGGTTTTCTGTGAAGCCTCTTTTCACCAGGATGTGATTTTCCATTGAGAAAGTTCTTGACAAATCCAAATATTTATTACAATCTGTTGTAAACTACTACTTGCCTGTGGTTCTCCCTACCAGCCACTGGAGACAAATAAAACGACTTTAGGGTGATGGCAGTGAGGTGCTTGACTTCATTGTGATTCTTGTATTTTACAGTATGTCTGAACTCCATAACTCAATAAAGATTTCTCAATAAAGATTTCAAAGCATTCAATTATTGTAGTGCACCTGGTGAAGGGACCACTAAAGGATTATGACAAATAAAAATACAAATTAAATAAATATTTTCTGGGTAATACAATTAGGGGGCACAGTCTCATTATATTGCAACACCATGTTGACAAAGACATGCTGAATAGATGTGCAAAAACTACAGTGGTAGATTTGGGTTCCCTGATAGCTCAGTGGGCCAAGTTGTGTAAAAGTTGCTAATGACATTCTGGCTTCAAATCTGTTTCTTAACTTCTGTCATCCCACCTGTCTCCCATCTGTCTCATCTCTCTTCACTATACATCACCTAACGAAGCAGAAATAACACTAATATTCTAACAATATAGCGGTAGATGAAATTTCATTTTTACCAGAAACATTAAAAACTGCAAACCCAGCTTGACAGAGGGGAAGATGAAAGAAAGAAATTACCGTCAGTTTTACATACAAGCCTTCCTTGACCGACTCGTCACAGTTCACAAAACTAGTCTGATTGAAGGAGTGATTATTCAGTTTTTCACTGATCCCTCACTTTTCATCAGGAAAAGTATTCCAGCTCATTGGAAGAAATGCACATTTGACAGGTGGGCTGATTGCAGTTGCTTTCTTCAGACCGACATGACATTTCATTGCCATTACTTAATTCTCTCTCTACTTACAGGATTGTCACCTTCTACTTCACTGAGATGTGTTGATTCAGCTCCCTCTTCTCTGTCAAGCTCAATTGCCTCCACATTGTTTTCCGGATTCTCTCCTCTACCTCTTCATGTGTTGTCTTTCTTTACATTTCTGCACATCCTTCACCTTTTTTCTCTGTGAGATGTGCAAACATGGAAGGCACATAGTCAAGACTCAAAGGATTGTCACGTCAGGATTGCCACCACCAGGCCCCTATTTTGCCCCTTTGGAAGATCCAATACATACATCAATTTAAACTCCACCTCAATCATGAGCATGAGAAACAGGCTACTTCAGGGCCATGCATGTAGATGCACTATTCTAAACAGTCATTTTACAGCCAAAGCTGTTGGAAATGTGATGTAATACCTGCAGAAAAAATACCTGTAAGGACATGAATTTATTCTGGGTGCATGCGGGTTGAGGATGCGGTGGTGGGTGGGGTTCATTAAGGTACACTGGACACTCAATTTTATGTTGTGCCTCCTCCATGTTTTGCCCCCCCTCAGAGTATTTTCCAGCTCTTCAGTAGAGAAAGTTCAACTTCACTCATTTGCTCTGCTAGATGCTCTGCTAGTGATTACGCAACGGGGGCTGCTTGGAAAATGTCATGTCAAAATGCATCCAGGTGCCCTTTTGCCCATTCATTTGAATTGCACTGGCTTCCCTACGGGCAGCACTGATTTGCCAGGCTGATTTTGAAATGCTTATTCATACAGGTAAATGTATTTTTTATTTTTTGTCTCATGTATAGAAGTGGTCAGTACAGTCAGTAAAGACTGCTTATCCAAAATGTGTGTATCATATACAGCTAACTAACTAATTATATGAAAAATGACTACTTAAAATATCACAGTGGATGTAACCTATGAAAGATACTGATCTCTTAGCTGTGAGGCGCTACACCTCAAATTGAGCGCCATCATTACACTGCCAAAACAGATCTGGGAGCTAAAACACATGGGGTTAATGATCGCCTCTGTGAGTCACTTTGGATAAAAGCGTCTGCTAAATGACTGTAATGTGATGTGTTTCCGAAGGGGAAGGATGACTGCTAAGAAACAAAGCCAGGCTGGTACAGATGTTTTGGCAACTATTTATTCAACAATTCCATTTCATACATGAGAATAAGCCTCTAAATTAAATATAATAAATCCCACGGACAATGGGGGAGAAACACCTCCATTATGGTGCTACTGTATATACCCAATCAAGCTTTCTCAGCACAGCTTGATGCAAAACCCCTTATTTCAGGCACTCTCCATGATACACCAGAAGCTAAAATAACTAATAGTGTGCCTAGCTCTAAACTTGATCTCGCTGAGCTATACTGTGAATAACCTTTATTTAGTGAGTGATGGTGAGTTACAACTTCTTCCACCTAAAAGACCAATATACATAAAGATGTGTGTTGCTACAAGTAAAAACGTAAAAGGATAGAGGGGACAAAAGCTTTGAACTACTTACATACCATGAGCTAGAATTATAACATTGTGTATAAACACGACTTCAATCTTGTGTTCTTGAAACTCTTTGCAGCATATTTCTAAATCTCAATATTTCAAGTCAATGATCATATCAAAAGCAGTTTCATAAATCTAATATCCCAATGATATCAAGATGACAGAATTACTGAATAATCACTGAATAATTTTATTAACATTGTGATAGTCTTAAACTCAACAAATACATGGCGTCAGCATACAGGGACTAGCAGAGTGAGAAGTGCTCACGAGTCCCCAAGACAGAAAACAAAACAAAAACTCTAAATGAACTATATTCCTGAGATGCAAAAAGAAAGAAAAAAGATATATATATATAAAAAAAAAAACAACACTACATGCGATTGTGTTACATGTTGTTGTCAATGTAACAAAATGGAGATTGGGCCGATTCTAGTGTCAATATTGCAGAGGAACAAAGAAGTGCACTGAAGCCAATCTGTACAGCGAAGACATATGAAGGGCCAGGGGAGGGGAGATAATACCGAACAGCCCGTGTCATGCCATCATCACTGCTGTGGAAAACAAAACCAGTAAACCATGAGTTCAAATAAAACGCAAACTGATGCAGCCAAAGGAAAGAAGCATTCTCAGATGGAGTATGACTAAAACGTGGCAACTACTTTCAAATTCTCCCCCTTTTGAATCATCTAATCAGGGACAGAGAGGTGTTATTGTTGGGGCTTTCTAGCTGATATTGTCTGTGGTTGATGTTAACTGAGCCAGGATATGTTAGAGCTGTGTTGTAAAGCAAGAACAACTAGTAACTGTGGTGCTAAGATGTAACAGAGCTACAGTTGATTATTTTATAGTAAGAGTGCATGATGGTATGTGCCAGGCTGTTAAACAAAAAAATAAAAAAAGATTCAGGTTTAACTATTATAATGCAACACATTAGCTCATTGTCGCCATGTCAAAACAGATTTAGATAGTCAGATATTTACATGTGGTTTTCAGCAGGAAAAAAACAAAACATTTTGACCATTTACGTAGAAATATCCATCCAAATAGTCACGAGTGCATAATTCACAAAAATGGCACCTGTTCCATTTCAAAACACCAACTTGTAAATTCTCACCACTGCAGACATGGTTGATGGGTATTATATCAGAGGCCTTTTTTTCTGACTTGAGATCAGCAAATCCACTTTATCATTCTCTTTCTTCAAAAACGGATAGAGATGTAGTGTTTAACCGAGATCTCGATGGACACGATGTCATTGATTTAAGACACAGTGAGTGATAACCGAGTGAGGAAAAACAAATGCAGGTACGTTACCAGTCTAGAACACTTTGGCCTGGATCTGCTAAAAGTCTGTGGCGGGGGGGGGGGCCGATGCAGCTCTGATTTGCTAGCAATAAGGAAACCGTGAACACGTAGAGAAAGCCCAGTGTAACCTCCCCATGTTTCAGCTAGTGGACAAGATCAAGCCCCAGATGGTACCAGAATTGGCTGACCTAATTTGCATAATTGGCCACCAAATTGGAGACAGCTGGGCCCACTATTTTATTGCCCTTGGTAATAATTTGTCCCCTCTTAGTAGATCCGTGCCTTGCCTTTAAGTCTTAATTCCAGAGGCCATAGTGCTCCTTCCTTTCACCCGACTTATATCAACCGTAAGTATTACTGCAAATTGAAAACCAATGTCAGGGACACACGAGGACACAGCGAGAATGTATGTAGCTCATTGGGATATGTGACACCGTTGTCTTCTTGAGACAGTACGCCATGAACTTTCATTGCCTCCAATGTAAGGGTAATGTTTCTATTGCATTCTAAGGATTTGGTAAAGAGAGATGGGCATTTTCCCCTATCTCAGCGGGCAAGAAGATCAATTTGTTTTGTCACTAGAGCACCCTCAAAACGATGAAGGCAGCAACAGGCCAATGCAGAGGGCAGCATTTGCTCAGATTCATTGGGTTTTTTTCATTAATAATCTTTACACCAAATCCTTCAGCTCTGCAGCATCAATGAGCATGCCACAAACACGACGAGAAGCCACCGCCCTTTCGAAATGAAGGGACACACACACTTTCATAGTGGTCCTCTTATTAAATAACTTAAAAATTAAAGATGGACAGGAACCAAACAAAATCATGCCAATGTGTATTACCAAAGTGCAGTTCTCACACATTATATACATGCCTTGTGTTAAAACAAAATCAATTTGTTTTCAAGTTTTCTAAAAAGAATATGCAATGACGAATGAAAAAACAAAATCTTGTAAATAGATAAGGTGGCTAATATACAAATTTTTAAGGAATACAGGAATCCAAAATCTAACAGCAATTTTCACAATTAACCACATTTTAGCAGACACAATATACAGCTGGGAGCTTAGAACCATATGAACAAAAACTTTCAAAAAAGATTATATAAAAATGATTAAGCATACACTTTCAAAAAAGATGCACTGTACTTTTCCAGGGTTGAATGAAAGACAGCCTCGTCATCTTGCCATTACTCATTTGAACGGATGAACCATTCCCAAGGCAATCTAGTCGTTGGCAAAGGAACACTGTTACTCATTTAGACATTTTTGTGCTTCTCTATTTGTCTTCAGTATTTCGTTTTGGAAAGCAGGCCTCTGCAGAGCTATGACCCAGCACTCTCACAATTATTATTATTTTTTTTTGCTTGAAGACCCCGTGAAATGGAAACCAATGTTCAGTTCATGACATGTGGCTCTGATGAAAAGGAAAATAAGAGCAGCAGTTAATGCGGTTTGAGGAGTGGGAGTGCACATCCTGTTAGCGGCAGTGCTAACTAAATGCTTAACGAGAACAACAACTGGTTACACAGGAATTATGGAGGTGGCAATAAAAAAACAATACACAGTAATGAAATATGACTTTAGCCAAACTGATTTCATCACCACACTTGCGGTAAAGTACGGGGACCGTTGCTAGCATGCTTATCTGTGGTAAAAACTAACAGAACGTAACTTTGTATACAAACTGGAGCCCCCTGTACCTCAAGCAAGGTGTCAATCAAAATGCCATTCCTCCAACTTGCAGGTATTCAACACAATACATTTACTGTAAGAGTGGAGAAAAGTGTTTCAAGTAGTCATATTTGTTGTATTCTTTGTCCTGTATCAACTGGTTTGAGTGATAACTCAAAAACACAATTTTACATTTCATGGGGTCTTTCAATCTAACTTGAACGAATTCCTTCAATGTCATGGCATAAACTCAACTGAAACAATTTCAAGTGAAAAGCTGTTCTGCTTAATACAATTTATATAACTCTAGAGAGAGGTGATTGACTCTCTTTGGACACCAGAGCCCATGGTGTGAAAAAGGAACTACTGTAAGCTGTCAAGAGGACACTGTGAAAGCGTTGGTGTTTAGCTAAACTGCGGCCTGAACAGTGCAGGAATATACAGACAAAAGTACATAGAAACAGCAGATTTAGCAAATGGTTTTATATATTTGATTGTGTTTATTTGATGGAGTGCTTCATCTAGCATCTCTTTCATATATTTGGTGTGTATTATTCTTAGCTTCTCTGCTCTAAACAAAACCATTACTCTATAAACTAATAATGAAAATCATATTATACACATATCTGACAAACCTTGCTACAGTGTTACACAAAAACCTTCTTCTTATCTTACAAGGGTCAACTTTTTAATTACAGGTCTATTTAAAGGATGGAGGGTGGGGTGGATCTAGCTAAAAGTACCATATTCAGTGTGATAGACATATATAAGGCGTAAACAGCACAGATCCTCATTCAAATAAAAAAGACGAAATGCATAATCAAGAGCTGTAAGCCTAAGCAATGAAATGATGGTCAAGATAACCACCTACAAAGCATTTACACTGCTACTGACAGACGATACATGAAGGCATTGACAGAAGTTCAATGGGCGTCTGTATTTTTAGGCACCGTGTTAATGTGAGATATGATATGTGTCTGTGGATGTGTGTATGTGAACAAAGGGGGAGTACGTGTGTTTGGGTGTCTGTTTGGAGAGGAACAGGAGAGAAGATGAATAAGGGGTCATGTAATAAGCACTCATGGTAGATATAAACATTTTCAGAGATTCATGTCGGAGATGGAGTAAAGTATGAGAAAGGGGACAACTCCAGCAGCAATGGCAAGCTGCCTGTGGAAACCGGCTGCCAAAAAGAAAGAAGAAATGATGAAATGGCAGAAATGGGCTCAACAAAAGGCAATAATAGGGAAACATTTAGGGGAACCTCTCTGTCTGGACTGCCTGGGGTTTCCTCGTTGACACAACAGGGGCAGTGGTCAGAGGCGAGAGAGAAAAGAAGCGAGATAGAGACAGAGATAGAAGGAGGAAAAAAGGGGAGAGAGAGAGAGCTGCACAGCTCCCCCTGCAGTCTAAATGAAGTACTCTTTCTTTTCCTCTGCATGTGCGTGGTTGCCCTCAGCGTTGATGATGGCTGTGTCAGCATCAGGCGCATCATCTGCTCCTTTGGCCTCATTTGTCAAGTATGTTCCTATGGAAACAAAACAGAAAACTATATCAAGGATGGTGCGAGAGAAGACAAATACCAAGACAGCCTGGGTGGTGTTTGTTGCCTGAGGCAGAAAACACAGCTAAAGGCTACATACAGTCGTGCTGGATTAGAAGCTAGGCTGGAACAGGATATGGAATTACAGCAATGAGTGACCACATAAGTCAGTCCTTCTTTATTTTCTCTCTCTATATATAGGTATAGGACCATCTCACGCATACTTGGAACTTGGGACTTGGGAAAGGACACTGATGTCTAATGGGGCAGGTGGGATATGCTCCACCGGGGCCCCGAGCCTTGAGAGACCCTGGTCTACTGTGGTTTTACCTTTATGCCTGGCCAGGTATCTCCCCAGGACAATGATTAAACACAAGGTGACAAAGACCACTACAGCCACCACTCCTCCGATCAAGGCATGGTCAGTGCCGTGCTGCCCCAGAGCATTGGGATCTGGTGTAAGAGAAAGAAAAAAGACAAAGAGAGGAGATGAGGCCACAGGGTGGAAAGGTGAGGGAGTGAGGGCAGTGTAACAGTGAGAAGACTGACGATATAAAACAGAACAAGAAGAAATACAAGATTATTTCCACCTCATTCCTGCTCTAATGATCATTCTGAGTTGCTGTCATTCCTCTCTCCTTTCACATCACATCACACAGTCAGAGCAGAGCTGCATAGCTCACAGAGAATAATGAAATGGAAAGAGAGACTGACACCACATTGACACACAGAGCAGCCACAGAGAGACACACACATTCACACTGCAAAATGAAGGAAAAAGAGAATGAAAGAGGGAAAAAAGAAGTGAATAATTCAGGACCACCCCCATGGTGCCGGAAGAGTCACCATGCAAACCAGGGCAGGAGTGGAAGAGTAGTACACAGTAAATAAATCATCACATGGAAAATAAAAATACATTTCTTGGAAAGGAGCTGTTGTTAGGAAAATGAATTAGGTATCTGAGGGTCGGTACAGGTCCCCAGGCTGTTTAATGACAAGCCAATGGAAATGATAGTAGAGTCATGAAATAGTGATGGATCTGTAAGATGAGCCCCTGTTCACACCTCATCCAAAAACCCATCAAAGGTTTCCTTTGCTTTCACGTTGGGCTTATTTCCATTTTTCACCTTGGTTCGTGCAGAAGGGGTCTGGCTTGTGGGCTATTCGAGGTAAAATGAGAGGACATGACACTGAAACAGTATGGACTGTGTTTCACTGTAGGCGAATCTAAAAGAAAGTTGAGCGAGAGAGAGAGAGAGAGAGAGAGGGATGTGGGAGATGGGTGACAGAATAGCCTGTATTATTCATATCAATCCATGACACCTGAGGAATTAGCACTCATTCATTATCCTTCACCAAGCACCAGGGCCCTCCATATACAACCCTATCATTATTTGTGTGTGTGTGTGTGTGTGTGTGCATGTGCATGTGGTCTCACGAGAAAATATGACAGTGTCAGAGCAGGGTAAGCCGTGATAGAAGGATGGCTTAGATACACACATCGTACCGTATATATTGACTCCGTTTCTCTTCAATATTCTTTCTGTGTCTGACCACGTGACCGAAAAATGAACAGCTGGCTTGCTCTCGCTCCATAACTCTCCGTGGTCCGAGTGACCAAGCCGTCACACTTCACTGCCTCCCAGTGGGCGCGCACACACACACACACACACTTTACACACACACACACACACACACATACACTCAGCGTGGTCTCACTATGCTGTGGTTATGCTTGCTCAGTGGAGCGGAGAGTAGAGGAATGTTCACTTGGCTCCACCCAGCAGGGCGAGGACTCGGGTGTTTAGTTACACACATGGCTGTGCGTCTTCACCTCAATCTGTCTGTATGTTGCCATGATACATACTGGCTGTCTGTCTGCTGTGTGCCTGATTCTGGCTGTTACAGCCCACTGCAGGCACAAACAAGGCATGACCGCAGTACTTCTACCTATGGAGTACTATACGCTTTGGCCACGCAACAGAATGGTGTCACATCACTTGTTTTGTATAAAGGGCTACACTGACTTCCTGGGAAATCGGCTCGTTGGTCAACGTACTTTTTACTTGTTTTTATGTTATGGTAGGAGTACTACCAAAATGATGTCTTGTGTCTCTGGCAGTTATCTCCGTCCTGTGCACATGCTAACATGCTGGTATACAGAACGTTAAGAGCAGGTGGACAACTAGCATCATCTAATGTAAGAAGATTTAGTAATGCACAGCTGGTGTTTTTTTTCTGCCAATCCTCGCGTCACACATAAAGGGTAAGTTGCCCAACGGGCCAATTTCCCCCAAAATCCACCTGTTCTGTTAAAAAATGAGGCACTGCCGTTCAAGGAAGGGGAGAAAGAAAGTGAGGGACTAAGGAGACACGTGGGGGGAAAGGAAATGCAGAAGAAGAGAGAGAGTAGTGATCTGGAGGAAAAGACAGAAAAGGAGAGAGGAGAGGGACACAGAGTGGAGGGTTATACATTTTTATGGCTCCAGAACACATTATCTTTTAATAAGGGCACAGACATTCTTCTCTGTGTGATTTAATATTAGAGCGTGGCAGAGCAAACTCCTCTTTTAATATTTATAATGCTCTCCTTGTCGCCCAGCCTTGTGAGTTGGGCTTGTTTAATAAATTAAAGGGGTTCAGGGCTTCTGTGAGTCACTACTTGGCCCAAGTGAACAAAAAGTGTTACTCCTAAACCACCCCAGTAACTCCTCATCTGATGTGTTTCACGTCCTCTGGCTCCATGCGGGGCTACCATGAAAGGAAACATTTTATTGATTGAGAATTCAACTGTATGGAGGTGTGTGTGTGTGTGTGTGTGAGAATGTTATGCACTAAAATAGGTGATTCAAATCACATCAGCGGAGAAATCTAGGTTACTGCGTTCCTATATCTTAATATATTATACATCCTGTATATTAAGATATTTATGTTTCACTCAATCTAAATTAATTAATTACTGAACTTTCTTATGCTCCGGTAATAAAAAAAAACATCCTCAGAGTTTAGAGTTGAAAAAGAGTTGATATTATCCAGTCATATTAAATACCATTAACCACATCATTATATTTCTGTCAAAAACATGTAAATGCTGTGGCATTTCAGATCACACCGCTATGCGCTCATAGAACAGTTCAGCCTTCATGACTGGTTACAAAAAGGTGGTACAGAAATAAGATGTGGAATTTGCGTCCATATAGCAGCAAGTTTAAGTTCAAGTAAAATCTCAATTATCCCATCAAGAGCTCAGCTGGAGAAGAAGGATGCCACTATGGGAGAAGCTGTGCTGCAATGATGGGCTAAAAGAAAGTCAATACATCCATATGTACTGTAAAATCGTCATGAGAGAAATACATGTCACAATCTCTTAGTGCACTTAAGAGGAAGGTTGCCTGGAGTGCCTGAACAGCTGGAAATGGGACCAGTGGGTGTTCTTGCCTCACCCTAAAAGTTGTTTTTCTAAGGCTAACTGGTTTTGTTACTCTCCTCTAAACTAACCATAACAAGATTTTTGTTGTTGCCTAAACTTAAAACAAGACAACACAATATTATACACATGCAAGACTAGTTGCAGCTGCTTGTACATTTTCAGGAATAAATGATGAATATATTGACAAATATATCCAAACACACACAAACACAATTTGAGAAAACACACACGCATGCACACACACACACATACTTGAATTTATGAGGACAATCCATGTCTTCTTCTCTCTCTCTCCCCCTTGCCATCATATCAGTTAATATTGAAATTTTGCCCTTAAAAGTATCCTTTCCTCCGTTTGAAAGATTATATTTCCCTTCACTATCTTAGATATGGCTCCTCTATGAAGTGCTGGTCCAAGTAGCTTAGATCAATAAGGCAGAAGTGAGCTTAAGCATGGGCTGTTAGAGCTGCAGTGCTGGTTAATAACACAAAAACAGTGTTGGTTTGTGTTACTAGGAGTTCTGATTTCACGCAGTGTAGATTTTGTGAACAATAACTAACTCAGCAAGTAGTAACTTATCTCACATCAGTATTTGAAAACACCTTACATGCTGCATTAAATGTGGAACATGTACAGTCAAACTGTGTATGCGTTATTCCTAATGATACTAAAACGAGGGAGAAAGAGACACAGAAAAGAAAAAGTGCCTGCAAACCGGGAAAGAAAAGCATGCATGCCTGTATACTTCACTTGTCCAATGAGTCGATTCTGCCCAACGTTTTGGGCTGAGACTGGAAATTCAGCAAAGTGCATCTAATGCTGGAACTACTGCCAAGATGAAAGAGCCCCCGGGGGGTCCTGCACAGGCCACAAGACAAGTGGGTGCACTCTGACTTTTACACATATAGTTGAATGCATGCACTCATGCATGTATGAGAGTTAGAAAGAGAAGGGGGATAACTTTACTAAGAAGTGTGTGTGTGTGTGTGTGTGTGTGTGTGTGTCACATTATTTCATGCTGGGTCAGAGTGGATTAATTACGTTCTGAAAACAAATTACTTCTGCTAATCATTCAATAAAGCCCACCCGTGGACTTGGACACTATCTTGAATATTCAACCACCTCCCTCTCTCTCCCCCCTCCCTCCCTCCTCAGAATGAAAAGAAATTGTGGTCAGTAGGGTAACAGCATGAAGTTATAAGCAAAGCAAGATAATTAATCATATGAATTCATTAAGCCACATGCAAGAGTCAATCTATCAAAGTGGCGCTGTATGCTCCTGCAAAATCTACAACCGATTCATAAATTGCAATTGAATACAACAAAGGATCAAAAGAACCCGTAGTACCTTCATCACGCCAATACGGCTGCCGATTTCCTGTCATACACTGCAGTTATGCTTCTCATTGAAGGCTCGCATTGTGTGAACCGATTGTAGTCCACACAGAAATAAGTGATCATGGAGGAAAGAAGTTGCCATCACTAGCGCAATAAAGATCATTCCCTTGAGAGAGAGAAATGGATATAATGAATATAGGATCAAATAAAAGTTCATCTCAACAAATTAGACTGCTTTGCGCGTGTGTGTGTGTGTGTGTGTGTGTGCGCGTGTGTGTCTGCGAGTGCTTCCTCAGGATTGCTTAAAGTGTCCTCTGCCATTGAGATTTAATGAATAGAGGGGCTATTACATGTAATTCATAACACCAGCCCCAGGATCTAATGATTTCTCTTTTTCTGTTCTACGCTTTATTCCAAATTGTTGCTATAATTCTTTCCCAAAGCGAGTTAATGTGACAGGTCATCAATAAGCTCGCCCGGCGATAAGTGGAGAGACCTTTGCATTATGTTTTAATTCCTCCTGTGCTCCTTGTGAGGAGTGAGGAGAGCGGGGGGAGAAAATGGGGGCGAGCAAGGTAGGTACTCAGGCCCTGTTCAATATTTAACCGTTTTCCCCCGGGGGGGGAAGCTGCAACCGGAACTTAGCCTTTATGGTTTAAACACGGCGACCGAGCGAGCGACTGCCCTGGACACAGCCCTCAAGAGGACGTCTCTCCGGCTCGTCTCATAGCCTGTGCCCTCCATTTTCAACAAGCTCAATAGCAATGGAACCGTGCCGTTAAGAATCCCTCCCAGGAATGAAAATTGTCCCTCCACTTATTGAGCTTTAACAGAGGTTTGTCCTCAGTCTACTGCAGCCTGGATAGGTGAATGCGGGGTTAGAGAAATAAAGATTCAATACCTGTGGATTGCACTGTGCCGTTTCGATTTGCGACTAATTCCCACGAGACCGAACTCTGAATTGTAACTTTAGTAAAACAGAACTAATTGATAGCTCAAAAATTTGCTAAATTGCTATAATCTGTGTTGGATTTAGCTCTTTTGCGTGGCGACATCACTTTCCACGAAAATGTTGTGTCCATTTTAGGGATTGGCTACTGTTTTCAGTCCAATAATGAAATACTGTGGGGGACTACTTGAAGGTAAATAATAGACTTCAGTAGTACGAAATCAGACTGGTGCCAGAAATAAATTCCTCATTCAAACCTACAATAGACATTTTCTTTCCACACTCATCACGGCTAATAGCAGTCATTTTGTTTTATCATCAATTTCCAAGATTTAAGTTGAATGTTGTTATGCAAGTTTTTTTTGATGAAAAATCATATTCTATCGATTGGCAATGTCTAACAAACTCATCACCACATAGCGTACTTCTGTTTTAAACGTAGCTAAATTTGCCAGCATATTACTTTTTTGGGGAGAATATCTTAGTTTCTGAATTATACTTAGTGTGTTTACACCCCAATGGATGAACCAGAAACGATCCGCACCGGTACACTGAACAAAACTAGAGTAGCCATGGACAACATGAATGCTTCCCTTGAATAATTGAAAGCCAGAGATTTATCGTAGGCATTTTCCCATTAGGTGTAGGACCCTGCCTCTGCTGCTCCTTTCCAGAGGACCTGAAAGTCGCTCAGTGAGCTAGACAAATGCTAAGCTCTTCCAAAGCAATTTCAGCGAGATTCTACAATTTAATCTCTTGTTTATTTCCAATGTTGTTGCTTAAGATACAATGGGTTGCCCAGAGGGATCGGCCAGCATACAGAATTCATCATACTGGTCTTATCGGAACTTTGAACTTTGAATTTTACAGCGTAAGATGCAACTGAGTGTGTTGCTACTTTCCAGGTAACAGTCATCAGCCTCTTTCACACATGCAGTGCTACCCTGAACTTATCTAGACATTACTCAGAGGGGTTGTATGTGTGAATGCAAATGTCCGAATCAGTTGGTCTGGAAATTAAACGGACATTACCCACCCAGCACCCTAGTCTAAAATTAGTTTTATCGCCAAGTGAGCCCAAGTGTGAATGGAGCAGAAGGTTCTCTCTACCAGCGAGTGGGCGTGTTGATGACGTATTTATCATGCGACTGGCGTGAAACCGGGATAATACAATGTATATCGCTTTCCACCCTTTCGTCGATACTGCAGATACGTCTAACTACATTTAGTATGGACATCAACAGCAAAAACGGCCACTGAGAGCGAGTCGGTCACTTCGTCCACCATCTTCGTGCTGTAATCAAAACACTGCAATTTCTGCAGCGTACTTTTTGCATCATGTCCTGTCTCCCGCACGCTCTGCCAAGGCCCCGCCCCTTGTCTGAACTAACCTCGGTGGTGTGCTATATGTGTGGAAGGGCAACTCTGGTTAAAGTGCGGACCTGATTCTGTGGAGATTATCCGAGGTGTATATCTGAAAGAAGCTTTTGTAACTAGCAGTCAACCGTTTTTCAGAAAAATTCAACATTAGATCAAATAATTCTACAATGCCATTCATCCTCTTGGAAAGCTCATTATTTACACATATTTTTGTATAGTCAGAGAAATAGCAACAGCTTTAAGCAATGTCTTACTTAATATTTTGTTTGATGCACTTCACTTTGTATATGAAGGAAAACCTCAGCGGGTGATTCCCCAGACAGACAATGTTGTTGACTGACTGCTCAGAATCTCCCATGAGGACGTAAGTAATGAACATGATAATGTAATTTAGCAATATCTTCCATATTATGGTATACACTTTGATTAAGAGTCTCAAGGTTGTATTTCTTTACTTTTCATCCTCCCTTCCTTCTGTTACTCACAGGGAAAGAACTAACAGACCTAAGAAAAGAGACCTTTCTCTGTAGGAGGAGGTAGATGGGTTTTATTCTTACCGGTTTTTCTGCAGGCAGAGACACTAGGCATGACTAATCGTTGTCTCCTTTGCAGTAAGCCTTTTTCTGGGACAATATTGGCTATAGGGGCTGGAGTTGGCCAGAGGAATACAGATTATGAGGAGTGAATAGTAAATATTTTAAACACAAAGAAACCCCTGTGCTTTATTCAACCTTTCAGCTTCACAAGGTCAAAGCTAATTTGCAAGCCATGAAAAAGCATTTGGCAGATTTTAGAGAACTCAGTGGTGGTGGAGGGAGTGTCTGTGTGTGTGTGTGTGTGTGTGTGTGTGTGTGTGTGTTAGGGGTGTCTGATGACATTGTTTGGACCTCTGATACTTTGCAAAAGAGTTATTATAGCCATTAAGGTTGGCTGAGCTATGGGGTGGAGTGTGTGGGGTGCATGTGGGTGTGTGTGTGTGTGTGGGAGGGGTGGTTGGGTATATCTGCCAGCTCTTCATTAATATAGTGAATCACTGCAGTTTTGGCATTATATGGATGATAAACTGTGGAATCCCTTGCATAGACTGGCTACAGTCCAAAGGTCAACAACGGTCAGAATCACAGACATGGGTCATTGTCAAATTTTGATTTCCCAAGGCTAAACATGAATGCACACTAAAAGTGCATACATACTCATACTACAATAAATACTATAAAGATGAATCACACTTCCCATATTTAGCAACATTAGCTGAAAATTGCTATTACTGTTAAAACATATTATAGTAAAATAGCTTCACTACATGTTTTGTATCGCACAAACACAATTTATTAAATATAGAACCTTTAAGCCTGAAACTTCTGAGAGGAGAACGAGCTATTGCCATGCACAGGAGGAAGAGGGCCGGCAGCTGCTTCCAGTTTCGTGGCCAATTTACCAGTACCTGTCACGCAAATGAGGTTGGCACAATTTTGGTGCGCTGTCCGATTTGGATTGCGCTTGAAACACGATAATAAGAGGAAGAAAAAAAAGAGGGATGATATCTTGTTGGCGAATTAAAAGCAATTTATCAGCATGCCTGATGTGACAGTAAACCACTAACAATGGGTTTGACAAGCACAAAAGCTAGCCGACTGTTGTGGGCATCAGTTTAATAGTTCAATGTCTGAACAGCTCGGTTCAATTACTAATTCTTTCTTATTTAGGTTAGAGATTGACTAATCTTTAATCCATTTTTAATATTGTGATGTGAATGTTTTTGGTGAATTCTCATTTAATGTATGCTAATTAACAGAATTATGATACGGTTTTGAATTAACATTTCCCAGGTTGATTAAATTTATAGAGCCCACCGTTCCAAAATTGCCTCTAGGCCCAATGACATTTCAGCCCTCTGTTTCCATTCTGGTGAATATGCAGTCCAGCAGCATCCCCCTGCTATCCCTTTGGCCATGGTTGTCATGGTAGCTAACAAGACTCATTAAGATCAAAGACATAAAAGACCACACTCTTGACTCTCAAGGAGCACGGAAATCAGGAGATCAATTAAGGTTGACACTGAAGGTCTGCAAGACTTAATGCACGCCTTATCTTAGAATAAGAAAAGAAAAAAAAAATGACAAAGGAAATAAAAATGTGTAGACTTAGTTTGAAACTGCAGCACTGAAAGTTAACCACACCAGCTTCAGACTGTCTATATGAACTGAACAGTGAAAGAGGGGCTGGAAAGACACTAGCAAAGAATGTGTGCTCACTAAAGGCAAAAATACACAAATACACCATTTACTAGCATTCCTAACAGATTGAGTGAAAACAAAACTACCACTCTGTATGATTTCTTCATTAATGAAATATGTTAAATTAACTCATATGAAGGTTTTATGATATTTGTTTGTAAGTCAGTAATCATGGTAATAGGAATTTTTCACTGTAGTATGGCCTTTACAGTGAAACCAGTCTACTGCCCCATTCATAAATCAACACAGGAAGCATTCAACACTCGGGGTTGGGTTTTTACTACACTTTAAAGACCTTATTGTGAACCAGATATTTACTTTCCAGAACTTTTAGCCTGGACACATAATGTCTATGCTGCAGTTAGGATGAACAGGGTTACAACAATAATACTACTGCACTCCATTACAGTATCATCTACATAGAACTACACATAACTTGTTGCCATGTTGGACCTTTTAGATAGCAGATATACAGTTTTATGCTATGGCCCGAATCAGCATGGCCTCCCTCAAAGCCATTCGTTTCAGTTTGGGTGTCATTAAGTCTTTCTATATAAATAATGTTTACAGCCTCTTGCAATGAAGTTTTCTATAAAATATATTTTCATTAAGTGTTCATAGAGTCCAAAAGTGAGCAATATGTAAATCACTTGCAGCGGAACTGTTGGTTTAAATGGGATCCTAATAAAAAAAATGCTGCTCTATATTGTACTTTTGTTTACTTCACTTTTTTATTACCTTGCTGTGCAACTGAGTGAGTTATATCCAAGGTGTGAAAACATTTCACATTTTAAAATGACTAATACAAATCCCTGTACCTGATGTATAGTCTAGCACCTGAACACCTCTCATAGAAAAAGTTAAGAAAGATGTCTAACTGGTTCTGCAACATGCTTAACTCTCCACATTACTTTTGACCATGTACCAATCATCCATTTATTGGTTACTGAAAACCAATACACTGTATGTATGAGTTCAAAGTTACAGGCCTTCCTGTGTCCAGGTATAGCTGTAAAACACCAACAGTATAGGTCTCTGCCTGAACTGCTTCTTGTTGGAAGATGCTCCTGGCTTTAGCTGTGGCAGTCTGGTGATGTGTTATTACAACATACGGATGTAACAGAGCAAGAGAAGAAAGAAGCAAGAGTAGTGTGAGGCAGCAGAGGAGAGGAAAGAGGAGGAGAAAAGTGCAGGAGAAAGAACTCATCAGGGATTTTGGATTTTCTGGCTTTGGACCTCAACCCATGTGTTTCATCTGAGCAGGAAGAACTCTTTATTAAAAGACATAGCATCATGGGGCTGTAACAACTGCACAGTTGTTTGCTTTCTTAGAGAGCCAGTGGAAGGACCTGCTAATAAATCAAGTAGACACATGAAAGCCGATAGTGTAGTACTTTGTGACTAGAGAGATAGTGAAGGAGTCTAGTATTTAGATTCCCTGAAGATGCACCAAAAATCTGAGCTGCTCTTCATTCTCTACACTACGCAAACAGACATCAGAGAAGGATGGAGATACATTCATGGGGAATATCCAACACCGTGTGGAAGCCTTTTATCTAAGAGGCTCTTCAGAGACATGTAGAGAGTAGGAGAGAGGAAGGGAGTGGGGGAAATTTGAAACAAAAGCTTGAAGAGAAACCAAAGCAGCAGAGAGAGTAGAATAGGAGACAAGACTGCTGAAGATGGTGATTTAAAGAAAGCAATGCTGACGAGATGAAATGGATCGAAGAGCGATATGAACTTGGGGGGGGGGGGGGGGGGGTGGAGAAAGGGAGCAAGAGGACAGAAGCTAAACCCTGCTATGTCTCTGTGGAGAGAGCACTGACACTTATGAGAAACAGAGTGGAGAGGAATAAGACGTGATAATGAAACAGCTGCTGGTGTGAACTGACTCAAAATTTTCAGGGAACAAAGCACAGAGAGAAGTGGGAAAACACAATGAGGGTCAAGTCCCAAAAATACTGTCAGGTTGTACAAGTAGCACGTGGCTTCTAATCTCTTTTTTGGGGGGCACAATCGTGTACAAACTTGTGAACTTTCATTGAGTATAGTGGATCAGTGTCTTCAGTATCCTGAATGGAAGTCTGCAGTGTCCCTGGCCATCAATTTCATATGAAAATCAATACATTGGGCGATGGGTTTTGTAAGTAACATGCTAGGAATTTAGAGATAACTCTAGTACGAGAAGATTGTTTTGTGCCTCCCCAACACGTCTTAGTCTCGCTTCACATAATATCCTATGTTCCAGTGGTGTATATTGCAATGCCAACATAAGGGATGATATTCAACTGCATTCATATACAGCGAAGAAAACAAAGACCACAGAATCTCTCCAAAAAACGAAATATGTGGTTGTTGCATGAAGGTGGTTTCTACTGTGCTAACTCTGTGTAACCAAAAGAGACTTAAAAGTCAGAGTCTCTGAGCATTAGACCGGTATTAGGAGCCATGATGAGAAATCCCCAGTGACCAGACATTTTCAGTTGGACATGACATTTGCTTCTTTGAGGTTTCAAGGCACAGAAGTACTGAAACCTTTGAAATGGGGAAGAGACAGTGGACAGAGCCTTTCGACAGATAGAATCTTTTTGTATACATAACCTGGAGAGCCCTGCAGACTCAAACGAAGAACGGCGGCTGGGTTTTTCTTGTAAATAGGACTTAATACATTTTGAAACTCAAAACATGTTCAGTTCACTGCATACACACACAAACGTCATCGTCCATCTAAATAGCATACTGTTCATTGTTTACGGTTCTTTTTTCCCCTTTTTTCCCCTTTTTCTCCCCAATTTGACATTGCCAATTCCCCCTGCCAAGCACTCCCGGTCGCTGCTCCACCCCCTCTGCCGGCCTTGGGGAGGGTGTAGACTACCACATGCCTCCTCCAATGCATGTGGAGTCGCCAGCGCTTCTTTCACCCGACAGCGAGGAGTTTCACCGGGAGGGTGTATACGTTACCCCCTCCCAGTCCGCCTCCCCGCTGAAGAGGCTGCCCCGACCTACCAGAGGAGGCGCTAGTGCAGCGACCAGGACATATACCCCTCCTGGCTTCCCACCCGTAGACACGTCCAATTGTGTCTGTAAGGACGTCTAAAGGGGTGTGAAGAAAACACATCAGTGGAAAGATAGGCAAAAATCTGACCCTGGGAAGTACCTATGACATTAGACAGCTTTCAGTTCCTCGGTGTCTCTTGAGTAACAGGAGGTGTACATAAGACAGGGATGCTGATGAAGTAGCATTAAGCATCAGAAATTAGAAGAAAGAGGAGACATGGAAGTAGGAGCGAAGTGGAGATATACAATGCAGAGGACTAGCGCAGATGTGTGGGGTGATACTGTACCTCTGTTGCCAGTGACTGTGGGGTCTGAAGCGTGGGTGTCTAAGAGAGCAGTGGTGTCTGGAGGAATGGGATGTGGGGGGGGAGTGGTGGATGGAGGCAGGGTGGTGGGGACGTCTGGTGCAGGGGACACACACATAGACAAAAACAATAGAAAAAAAAATCCACAGTATACACAGAGACACAGTTGGATAAAACAATGACACAAGCAGAACGGAGGCAAAGAAAAAGTATATAATAATGGAAAACTGAAAATGTCACAATTAAATGTTAATTAAACACATAGTGGAAAACATACCCCTCCTAAAACACAATATGACTTATTGTGACTCAAATGTGATACATGTCATGAGTGTTAACATTTTAACACTTAACTTTGGCTAAGTCAGAGTAGAGCTTTTCAAGGACCACAAATTCACATCCGTATGTCACAACTAAACTGTTTGCTGTGTCGCTTGTGCATCTTGAATGGGAAGTTGTCTCCGCTGAACCCCGTCAGGTGATTGATTATTAACGATTCTCTCTGGGTTCAGGGTTCACACGAGCCAGGAAGCAGACACTAAATAGCTCAACTTGTAATGATTTATTCAGAGGTTTTGGACAAATGTTTTTCTGTTATCCTTTTTAGCGTATCTGGTGTTTATGAAGCAACGTTCAGCAAGGCAAAAGACAGGAGCTAAGTTTGGCTGTATTCAGAGTCTGTTTGCTCCATTGGTGAGAGTAGATGTGTGTGTGAGTGTGTTGTTTGATAGCGTTAGGCTAACCTTAACCCCAGACAGAAAACTGACAGGCTTTTGAGCTCCTCCTTTTTAACTATGAGTGTAAATGGAGTAAAAATGTTGCTGTTTGTGAATACATCTCCATACTGCTTTTCCCAGTTCTCTCTATTTTCCCTGGTCAAGTGTGATTTAATTTTTCCCATCTTTGAATGTAAGGGTGATTTCTCCAGCAAGAGGCCAGGATTAAAGTTGAATCGGCTGATGTCTGTGAGCCCTAAGGCAGACTCTGCATTAGGGACCTCACACCGTATTTAATTCAACAAAGTTGGATAACACTAACTGAACAAAGGGATTTGACAATTGCAATTTATCTATGTAACTATCCATGAAGTCTTTTTTTTCTCTTTTTTACTAATTTTGAATACATTTCTTCTAACAACCAGTGAGCTGAAATGAAAAACATCCCTATGCAATCAAAAGTAGAGATCAGTTGGACCAGTTGTATTGTGTTGGACATTGTCCTCAACCTCAGTACATTATTAAAATACATTTCATGAGGAGCTTGGGTGAAACTGTGTGTGTGTGTGTGTGTGTGTGTGTGTAAAGGGCTACATTTATGCTTCACTACACATTCATGAATGAGCAAACGGATATTTATAATTACTTTTCAAACAGGACTATTTTCATTTTGTTCACAAAACTTGCTTACTCCAATACTACTCCTCTATATATATAAAAAAAAAAATGAAAGCTATTTAATGACAGAAGCAGATGACCACATGGGATGTCTGAAGAAATGAGCTTGAGTGAGCATTTCTGCCAGTGATCTTTTTGGATGTTATTGGCCCTCAATGACCTATTTTTCTGTCGGGTAAGCTTGTGAACAACACAAGCTGTAAAGCCATAGTTAAAACGCTGCCTGCACCGTGGGAAATATTGTCCACAGTGTTGTGTAGTGAGTGTTGTAATTAGCAGTGTTAGTTTTAAATGTTGTTAGATCATCTGCCATCTTGTTTGCAGGGTTGATTTCAGGCTTGAACAAAAAAAAACAAGCCACACTGTTTGTAAGTGTCAGACTGTGTTTTTGATTTTGGCCTTCTCGTCACACATTAAAGTAACAGGAAAAATGGAATTGAAACATTGTGGGACAAAGTTAATGAGGTTACAGTGGCACCTTGTCTTTTATGTTTATGTCATTCTGCTTTTTATGGTGTGGTAGAGGCTTTTAATTGGCTGTGGTACTCTTTCACAGGGCCCCACTGTCCTGTGTGTCTGGGTGACATTTCAGCCTTAGCGTGAATCACTAAGCAGCTAAGTGCATGTCTTGAGGAGAGAAAACGTCTCTTCGTTGGAGAGGAACCATTAAAAAGGCATTTTCCAAGAATTATGGCGGCAATTGTGAAAGGCTAAAAGGTGTGCTAATCACTGATGAAGGGTAGGAACAGACTGGGTGCCATTTTAGAAGAACAAGTAATGAATCTGGATAAGACTCTTTGACCCTTGCATACCCAATTACCTTTTTTTGTGGTACAGAATTTGTCAGTTTTATAGCATCACTGTCATTAAGTGCATTGGTTATTCTTGTTGTTACATTAGGCTGACATTTGAAGGAATTGTTAGGTGGACACAGAGACCTTTGCACGTGGGACACACACTCTAATTAAACCTCCCCTGGTGTTCCTACTGGAGATTAGGCGAGGAGGTAGAGGTGGGTGAATGGGAAGTTGTTTAAAAGTTATGAAACTTCACCTATTTTAAGTTCTGAAGAGCTAGGCGGGGGCTATTTAATGGATTTACAAGTGGACATAAATAGACATTGTGTATCTCTAAGCTCCCAAATTGGTAATCCAGGTCAATATGTTGCTGTATCTCAGTACTGCTTTCAAAGCCATGGCAGTTCAATGAGCTTCGACATCACATTCAGACATGGGTAGGCACCATATTTACTCCACTGGCTACCTGTATGTGAATTTTGCTCGTGGCTGTGGATTAGAACTATGCATCTCTCTCTCAGCTTTAATGGAGACGTCACACAGGATTACAATTTAAAGCCACGGGGGAAGCTGCATTTCAGTGGTGTCTTGCTTCTGTAATTGAATGTATTTTTGGCTGAAACAGGATGTCGGGGTGGGATAATGTGGGGAGGGACTGTTCAAAAGTGGGTGGGTTGGACCAGAACAAACATGGAAAGAGACTCAGTGCTTTGCTCATAATCTTGAGCTGTCACAAATTACTCAAAATTAATAAATTCCAGCCGACCATGCAACCATGGTGTCTTAGGAAAAGGAAATAGGGTTTTTGGTGGTGAACACCCAAAAAATGCATCGCTGTACCATGTTGGCACTTTTGTCACTTTGAAAGTTATGAAGGTTTTATCTGATGGGAGGGGCAGGGAGGGTTGTTCATAAGTCTGTGATGGTAGAATGTTTATGTACACTTACTGGTATGCCACTTACTGGAATGCCATTAAGTAAGCACTGAGAATACAAGTTAAAGTAAAGGCATTTCCATGTAAAAATACAAGAAAATATGTTTAGTTTTTTGGGGGAATTTATTGTATGTTGTGATTGTACTGTATGTTGTGAATTTTGAATTGTACAGAAGTGAAATTTTGCCTTGTAAGATAAGATAAAAGATGAAAGTCCTTTAAAGATTGTTCAGCAGTCTGATTATTGACTGGATACTTGCTGAAATGTTTAACAGTAACAGGATCTGCTGGAATCCTCAAACCCAGTGACATAATCAAATTACTTCCAGTTACTTTTAAGCAACTTTGCCATCCGAATCCATATAATATACATTTAAATGGACAATTAATTCAAAATTAAAATTACAGACAGTAATTTGAATAAGTGTTATTATCATCACCATCATCCACAATTAATATAATTATTATAATAATAATAATTTTATAATAAATACAAATATAATTATAATTTCACAATCTAATGTAATTTCTCTCTTAAAAAATGAGTTATCCAACAAGAATTTGTTTTAAAGTATCTGAAATGTGATTACTGTCTTTTTCAATAAAAGTAATGTAATACAATTAGCATCTTTTGTTATAAGATTTCAGTAACATTACATCTGTTATTTCAACCCTGTGTATCCTGCACACAGCCTACAAAGCTATTTTCATTTAATTAAGATCAATTTGTAACCCATGAAAAAATCTCTCAGAGTGTGCAGAGTGTTTACCAGATAGGAGTGTTGATGTATCCATCATAGCTATGGTAAAATAAATAAAGCTACTTTGAATCGCTTGGAAAATATATTGTCAGGGGATTTTGATTGTTTTACATTCCCTGTTAATTGACAACAGTTAAATTCTATGCTACATACTGTAAACACCTCATGTAGGCAGGCACAATAATTTAATCAGTGGTATTTCACTGTATTCATGTTCTCATTTGTGTGCTATAAACAAAGGAGCCTCTTGAAGGTCTCTAGGTGGAGAAAAATAATAATAACCTCTAAACTGGTGATCTCCATTTTGTTCATCTTTAGCTAGTCAACTGTCCATCCTGGGTAGTACACACATGTATGTTCATAAACTGGAATACATAACAGAGCACTTGGAAACATAAACGTGAGTGAAATTACTACAATCCCATTAAATAATCAAATATAACTTTCTGATAATAGACAATTTTCCTCTGACAGAGAAATGTTAGTTCTGTTGACCTAGAAAGACCTAGAATCTGATGCTTTTCACATTCCTCTACCTGCCTGATACATTCATCCACTCCAGGGTTTTTAAGTGTTGCTGTAGCGTTGGCTATGAACAGCAGCAAACACTTCATGAACTGTTGATACTGACCTTGGTTGCATCCTCCACCTGCTCTACATCTGGTTATAATCATACACCCACCAGGGAGAGTAAAGAGAACACACTGAAAAACACTAGCTCTCACAAACATAGCTAATGGCACATAAAAGTTTTTTTTTTTATTAGATTAGATCTGTCTTTAAACAAGAGAATAAACTAAACATCTCCTTGGTGCATGTAATAATGATGAATGGTTTCCTACACCTTGTCTGAGTTCCTAAAACAGAGGGAAGAGGGAAGTCTCACTGCTCTGCTCTTTTTTAAGCATTACTACTTAATGCCAAAAGACAAATGCTATCTGCGGCAGTGGAGAAACGGAAGAGAGGAAGAGCTATCTGTTTTCCCTGACACTGAGTCCCTTTATCCTCCACCTCCTCTGGCGTTACTGGGAATTACTTATCCTTCCTGGTGATATTCCTGACAACGCAGCACTAAATTCTGCCTCCCTCATACATTTCCCTCCTAGTGTGTGTGTGTGTGTGTGTGTGTGTGTGTGTGTGTGTGTGTGCTGTGTGGGGGTGATCATGAGGATCTGGGACGCAGGTTTATTTAAGGAAAAGCGTTGGTGGCATTTGTGTCACCTGAGGCCCTTATTCTCCCCGCGAGATATAGTACCACTAATTACACATAACACTGGTACAGATCGGGTTGGCGATGCAATCCTGGTTCTTGTGTAGAATGAGGACTTCAGTTCAGACAATACTCTGCGTTCCAGCCCTTTTTTAATCATAGATTCTCCTCCTGTCTTTAATCAGCGATATCAATGTGATGAATCCTCCTCCCTGTTCCTTTCCCTGTGTTTTACTCCACTGCATGTGAACGTGACCCACATTTCAGCCTCTCCTCTGAACTCACCGTAGACGTAGAGTATATATTCAGCAGTGCTGGTCCCTAGGTGGTTGGTGGCTTCGCAGCGGTAGGTGCCATTGTCTGTCTTGTTGAGAGAAGTGAAGGTGAGCTCCCTCCCCTCGACAATCATCCTCTCCTGGTCAGGAAGCTCGCCGCCGTCCTTTGTCCACATCACAGGATCTGGCCTGGGCGGCGAGAGAAAGGTTGAGAAAATACCAGGTTGAGTAGCAACAACTGCTCTTCTAGTGAAAACAAGGTATGCTACGTGTGCCTGACTGAAGCATTAGATAAAAGACTGGCATCATTGACACATATTTACGAGACTTACGAGGGGTTTCCTTTGGACACACACTCCAGCTTCAGGTACTGACCCTCTTGAGGGACTGCGAGGGAGTGGATGATTTCCACACGAGGGGCATCTTGGGGAAAAAAAGACAGGGCTTGAAGTTGCATGCTAACAGTATGTCCATGCGTACACTTTGTGTGTGTGTGTGTGTGTGTACTCACAGTGGACCTCCAGTACTTCGGTGGCTTGCTGTGGTGTCTGTGTGAGTGCCACATGGTCCACTCTGCAGGTGTAGGCCACTCCATCATCGTTCCTGTCCACGTGCAGCTGCAGAGAGCTCCGTACTGTAAACGTCCTCCCACTTGCATTCACCTCCTTGGCACCTTGGGAGAGAGTTGCATGCTGTCACAGATGCAACGCATTTATCCGGTGTACTGTGATGGCCACAATCGAAACTGATGGGCCCCGTGTTCAACATCAAAAGGTAACTTTAACTCCTGTATGACATCCACAGCCAGACTCCATAGGGGGTCATTGAGCAAGGGCTTATCGTCTAAATGTGACGTTTACAATATGATTCTACATTCAATGACAATTCTGCAAAACATCATGGTGAGCTATTGGATATTTGATATATAAATATATATAGGGGTTTCTCAGTTGGAGAAGAGATTATAGTCTTATACATACATCACATAAAAGCAAAACACATCCTGAAATGTGATAGGTAGGGTGTAATTACAATACCGTGTGGTTCCAGTAATTTTATCTCTAGCATGCACTCACATTTTCAAAATCATTGTACATGGTATATCTGCAGACCTTTTTCTTTTTTTTTTACAAAGGCAGTGATAAAAAGCAAACAAAATACCTAACGTCAGTATTCGTTGGTTGAGAATTCCCATTCATTGCATCCCATTCAATTATTCCATTTTAAATGATTTGGTTTTTGTAACACATTTTGTCCCCCAATATTGCATGGGGGAAGAGGAACCACAATGGCAGGTCAACCACTGTTCAGCACACACACACACACACACACACACACACACACACACACACACACACACACAGAGAAACAGTTCTTACTCATTGCACTAATTGACTGAAATAGTTGTTTTTTTTCTTTTTCATTCTCCCGGTCTAATTAATGGAGTTAATTAACTGGAGTTCAGGAGCAGGACAACACCGGAACGCATCTCTCTCTCTCTCTCTCTCTCTCTCTCACACACACACACACACACAAGAGATTCAAGATTCAAGATTCAAGAACTTTATTTGTCACATACACACACGGGGTGTGTAGTGAAATGAAAAGTGGCAATGCTCAACGGGAATGTGCAAAAGGCAACAGTACACAGTATTTACAATAAAAAAACCACAATATTTACAGTAATTACAGTAAGAGCTCTTATATAAAAAAAACAACACAATATATACAGTAAGAGCACTTTGGAAATGAAAATATAGTAGTAAGGGAAATTGTATGAATGTAATATACTATAAATTATGTGTAGTCTTTACCTAAGTGTGTGTGTGCATAAGAGGGGCAGTGTGTGTGTCTTGATGGGGGCCCTGGTGAGGTCAGAGTTCACAGTCCTGATGGCCTGAGGAAAGAAACTCCGTCTCAGTCTCTCTGTTTTGGCAGCGTGACTACGGAGGCGCTTGCCTGACCGCAGCAGCTGAAACAGTCCGTTGTTGGGGTGGTGAGGATCCTTCATGATCCTGCAGGCTCTGGTTCTGCACCTCCTGGTGTACAAGTCCTGCAGGGTGGGGAGTGTAATTCCAATAGTGCGCTCGGCCGAACGCACTACTCTCTGCAGAGCCTTCCTGTCCTGAGCGGAGCTGCTGCCAAACCAGGCAGTGATGCTTCCTGTCAGGATGCTCTCCACAGCTCCAGAGTAGAAGGACTGAAGGATCCTCCGGGAGACACACCACTCCAAAGGAATCTCGGCGTGTTTATTAATATTCCTCCTAGACACCTATGCTCAACTACAATGATTACTAAACTTGTAGTAGAAAAGTCCTCGCGAAGAATCGTGTCTGCTGTTCATTTGCAATCACATACTGTAGAGTTATGCACTGCACAAGAAGTTCTTTTAAAGTTTGCCAACTTGAGAACTGCAACCATCTGATCAGGATATCATTCTGGAGACAAATGCTGGCCAGACGACTCTGTTTCTCCCACAACTTATGCTTTGTCGGATTCATCCTGTTGTCTGTGTAGCTCAGTACACAACTTCATCACACATCTAGTCAACACTATACACTATTATGCCAGACTTCTACCTCTTCCCTTCATCCTCCTACTACCTGGCAGCATCATCATTGTCATGGCCAAGCATCTTGTTCTGTTGTTCTGTGATGACTGCTGGTCCATCTCTCTACCCCATAGAAATACTCTCATCCTTGCCAAGGTATCAGAGATCTCCCCCAACCAAGCTTTATCCTGTTATGTACATGATTAACTGAACTTCAGCCTACATCCCTTTCAAAAGATATTTGATCTCTCCTTGACCAAGGATTAAAAAGGTTTCATGAGCAGCCCTTTTGACCAGCTACTTTTTCGAACCTACCACATCAGCTCCCATGGAATTGTCACTTGCTAATAATAATCTTATCAGCCCCTACAACTCCACAAACCTCAGCATCATCAGGGCAAAACCCCTGGTGGTTAGAGAGGCCCTTCCATAAGCACAGGATCACAGGTCCAAGCCCTGCAATAGCCAACATCTCCATCCCTTGAGCCCACTGTCTTTGATTTAGACAGTGAACCCCTCCCTACCTGATCAGAGTCCTCTGCACTGAGCAGATGACCAGAAATTCATTGCCCCACAAAATGCCAGCCTGTTACTTATGACATTCTCTCTGCTTGCCTCAAACCTCTCTCTATAGTTGCCCTGCCTTATCTGGTGGTGTGCATTCTGGTGTTGTCCTGTTTTGTTCATTCATATTTGGCCCATCATCTCGTTCTCTGTTTCTCTACTCTCTTCATAGAGAGTAGAAACGCATCAGTCTCAGTCTACAGTCTCTCTCACACTGGTTGACTTTGTTTGTATCTCCTGAAGAGATTGTTTACGCTCCATATCCTCCTCTCCTCTGCTCCACTTTCTAAGCATCCCACCCCACCATTTCTCTCTCTCTCTTTTTTCTTTTATTTCTTTATTTCCTCTCTGCCAATCATCCATTCTGCTCAGTCACTTCCCCAAGTGAGGCACTGAGCCCGCCTCCCCTAGAGATGAATGATTGACAGGTCTGCAATGTTAGCAACACCCAAACAGACAACAGGAGAGAGAGGAAATGGCTGGATTTCTTCAGAGAGAAAAGTTCTGTAGGGGACATAAGACGGAGAAAAAGGATGATTTGAGAGACAGGGCATCATATTTCTAGTACCATGGCGTGCTTTGAGTTGGAAACATCCTCCTAACATTTCTATCAGTTATGCCAAGTCCTCATGGTCTCCTTTTCCCTACCCCTCTCTGTCTCTCTAACAGTCAGCCTTTTTTACTGCTCTCCTTCTCTTTATTAATCGTCGTCTCTCTCTCTGCAGCACTGTTACCTCTAGTCAGTCCATAGACATGCTGGTTTCAAGATGTGTATACATCACATACCGGGCACAGTATCCTCCATCTCCAGGTTTTCACCCTCCTACTCCTTTTTGTCTGTTTCCTCGCTTAGGGTTAAAGTTAAGGTCAGTGATGAGTCAGTCAGATGTCAGTTCAACTGAAATTGTGTAGATAAAGAAATACAAAAGTCTTATTTTCCTTTTCTCCTGGCATCTAATACTTTCATGACATGTTTCTTTGGTAAAGAGCCAAAAGCACTTGTAGACCGTCCTCATTGTACCAACTTCAAATTACCCTCACTAAGGCTTGATAGTTGACTTACATACTGTCTAATCTAGAAGATATAGTGATCTGAGCTTGCCTTCCAATTCAACACTTTTTCAATCAAGCGATCTAACTCAAAGCCAAAAAAGTTGTGAAGTGAAATGTTTCACCGGACGGCTGCTAATAATGTGTTATTAATATTCTTGCCTCAGCACTATTTTGAAATGAAGATTAAAATATTGACGTTTTTTATTTTTAAAAAATGTGTTCATTCAACATAATGGCTTTTTGTGATTGCCATAGGATGTACATTACTGCTGCTGATACATAAAATGATTGGATGCATTTAAAACAACGCCTCTGTGTGTGTGAGAAAGATAGAGAGAACTAGAGAGCGCATCATGGAAAGCATATGTGAATGTTTTCCAAGCACAAAACTTCAGTGGATCCTAAAATGTCTTTTAGTGATTTTATCTGAATGGATTAAATGAATCCCCCTTTTTTGATTATGCTCATAGGTGATTCATGAATTCAAGGTCTACCTCAATCAATGTGATTGGCTACAGGGCCCAACACCCAACTCCTCCTCTATTTATTGTTGTAGGTTGGCTTTCAGAAAAAAAAAATTCTCAAAGGTAGTAACATCTACCTCAGATGTTCTGTACTCTAAACACTTTCTGCACTAAAACAGTACCGGTCCCGCTAGATGAGCTACCCACTCTAAATCTAGCTTCGCATTTAGAGTCTTTAGACCACTCTTGTCTCATGGCTATTTGAATGCACTCTGATTGCCTCTGTGTGAGTCAGGGTAAGAGCACTACAAAATTTACTTTCTTGCACAAACATTGAGTTCATCATTATCATCATCATATCATGCCAAAGACTCACTTAGAAGTTATATTGCAACAGTTATCTAATGCAACCTATACCATTGTTGATGTGTGACAATCTTTATGCACTGTGCTCCTGCATGATTGTGATACGAAGGTATTTCCCTGCCAAAACTATTTTCAGAAGTGTATCATTATTTGCGCAAGCGAAAAACAATTTGAGCAAGAAAATCTGATTTGAATTCACAAAACTCTCTTTTCAGTTACGCTTCTACACTTGCAAACGTCAATTTTGCGCCGACTTTTGTCACTGTTTTAGCGCTCAAAGCCTGCAAAAACGATTTGCAAGCCAGATCCAAGATTTGCAAGCAAAGGGGAGGCGGGGGCTAGAACAGAGAGCTATCTGATTGGTGCACGGAGACTGATCACTATGCTCTGCACTGATTGGCTACAGAACGTGTTACTCTGACTGGCACCGTAACTGCTCCATTGAGTTAGCTATAGTGGATTTATTTTTACTAAATGTAAATAGCCTTGAGTAGAAGTAGCTAGCTTGCTAGTTACAAGAAACTATACCCGATTGGTGGGTTTGTATTACTCAGACTATGAACATGAGCTTCAAATAATATCAGTGTAGCAGACGCTACCCCCGGAGTAGACAGAGACACTGGCAGGAGTAGAGAGATCACAGGCCGCTTTATTTACATCCCATCCCTTGGCTTCCAGGCTGGCGGGCCGGTGGTCCTCTTCTGTGCCGTGCCGAGCTGCTTTGCGGCTGTCCACCGCCCACTACCTTTCCCCCGGGAGGAGGGGCCAACTCTTCTGCGGACCACCGCTCCTGGACACGGACAGCTCAGTGATGGTGAGGGTAGCTCGGCGTCATCGCCGGCCGTGATCTGGTGGAAGCTTATGTCGCCGTCTGTGGTCGCAGATGATGGCGTGTGGGCAGCAGCGGCAGAGCATATATATAAAACTATGACCGGCGGTCTTGATTTTTCTTGCTGAAATTGTTTTCCGCTCTTGCAAATCATGAGTTACACTTCTGAAAATAGTTTTGGCAGGGAAATACCTTCATATTGTGAGTGTGTGTGTGTGTGTGTGTGAATTGGTTTAATTGGTGTATGAACATTCTAGCACATTTTAAGGAGAACTGAGATGAGCTGCAAGATGAGATCTTGCTGCCATTAGAGCTCATGACTCATATCCTGCCAGTCTCATAATACACACACACACACACACACACCTACTAATAGATTATCATTTCAGCATATTTTGTTATTTACCAGAGTTATTGAATGCATTAAAAGAAAATAAACAAAAAAATAGCACAATTTAAAGTTGTTCTACGGTGCGAAGAGCTTGCTTAATGTTGTAATTACAAAGTTTTAAAGTCATGATGCAAAAATCTTGAACTAGTAACATTTCTATCTGACAAGAAAATATGATTTGATCCCTCTGTCGTCACTTGTTACCTCTCGGTAACCTAGAGCCCGGCAGGACTTGGCTGTCACGCGGTACAGTGTTGTGATCTGTGGGTGGGGACACAGAGCTCAGCATCCTTGGTCTGAGCCAAGATAGAGCTTAAGAGGATTAGAAATGGAAATGACAGGCGTAAAGATGTGGGGATCTGACCCTTTTATGTCATTTCACAGGAGAGAGGGACAACCCGGGAAAGGAAGGAGGGACAGACAGGCAGACAGAGGAGGACTGCTGTGCTGGAAGAGACAACATCAACAACAGCTATGGAGCTGACTAATCCTGGCAGCAGGGTTTTTGAGGGCTGACTCAACATTAGCATCGCTCTTTTCTCTCATGTCGCCCTCTCTGAATTGCATTACATGTAAGATTTAAAAATATATTGCTCATAATTGCAACGGAACAACGGAAATTTGTCTGTGAGTGGGAGTGAAGCTCATTACACAATATAATATATCAAAATACTCACTTAAATTAAATACACACAGAGCAGAAACCAGGCATACTATCAAAATATCTCATGTATGAAGTGCTGTGTGCCAGATGAATGCAGCGTCTCTGTGCTGTCCTTTGTCTGCCAGTTGGGCTGCATAGCAGTAAGTATGAATGAACTTTCAAAACAGGGGGCTCTGGACCTAAAGCCCAGGAGGCTTCATATCCAGTCAGGTGTGGAGGTGATGTGCTGTGTCCACCACGATCTTCTCAGCTATTCTGCTGACTGCTTTTGTGCGGTGTTCAGGGAGCTGGACTTGTTGGCAGCCTGTAAGCATATTCCCCTGGCTGACCAGTCTTACCAGTTTTGCTCTGCTCTTAACTGACAGGTGACTACATACCAGGAAACAATGGTAAATGTTAGGAGACTTTCTATCGGCGCCTGGCAGATGCTTATCAGGATGTCCTTTCTGACATGGAAATCCCTGAGCGTTTGCACTGTTGTGCCTTAATGCAGACAGTCTTCACTCACCCTTAGAGGGAGAGGGTCTGCTCAGCCTCAGTGCATTTAAAGAGATATTCAACACTACATCACGTTTTTTTGAGCTGTAAACATATTTGTATGACCTCTATATGGTGAAACCTAACAATACTGGAGAGGAATTCTACATTGCAGATATCATTTCAGCAGGCCGCATGTATTTCTAAAAATATGTCTTGCCCTCCTTCGGTTGAAACTTTCAGCTCTGCTGCACTGCTGGCTCCACCCCCCGTCTGAAGATTTACGGTAGCATGAGCTCAGTGAGCAGAAATTTAAAAGAAATGTTGACGCCCCTGACTGCCTGGAGATGTGCGGATACAGTGAGGACAGAAATCCGCCACCTCAAAAAGACCCTCCGTCGCCAAAGCGCCTTGAGACTCGGCATCACTTTCCATTGTGTAATCTTAGCTAGCTAGTAGGCTCCAATCTGGTTTTACAGACACACCCCCTTCTTCCCTCGCACTGCACCACTCCGATTGGTATCTTTCAAATGCATCTGCTGGGGCGAAGACAGGCTGAAACCGTGCATTTAGTTACTCTTTAAAACTGGAAGTGTGCTCCACCTCCTGGACATTAATCTTAAGGGCGGTGAACAGTGGGTGGAGCAAGCTGATTTTGTTGCTGCCAAGGCTTATCTCCTTGATTTTGAGGTTTCAGCTAAACAAGTCTGTTAACCTATGACCACGCTCCCTCCGCCAGACTAAAGATCACCACGCCTCTAGGTAGGCATACTTAATCAAGGTGACATAACTGTTATGAAAGAAAGAAAAAGTGTTTAGAGGAGTGCGCTCAATAAACGATACATTTTCCTTTGCTGTGCTGTGGATTTTTGTGCTTCAGATGCTACCGTTCTCTTGGTCGCAGACTTAGAGAGACAACATTGGTTTACTGGTGATTGCTACAGATCTGATTTCAGACAGCGGCTGTCTATGTGTTTGTATGTGTGTGTATGTGAGTGAGTATGTATTTTTGTGTGTGAGTGAGGCATCTTTTATTCATGCCAGCACTGTGTCTTGCAGGAGCCATCTTGAAATTACATCTTTAATGACCATTGATCCACACCACTCTTGGGAGCTGGATAATATAAATGTGGTTGAAATTCAGACTTTAAAAGCAGTGTGCAAGGTTGTCTAACACTGTTCAAATGACTGAAAATGCATTTTTCAATGCACTAGAAATCGTTTTTTTAAATCCTTGAACATAATTCTCATTTCAGCGTTCACAATGACAGTAGCAGTCTCATCAACCCCGACAGCTCTTTGAAATAAGCTCCAGGAACTACATTCATACTTCACTTCCCTCAATAGCTCTTTCCAGTGCCAACCGCAGAATGATGGTGGTCACCTTATTCTATTCTCAATCATAGCAGTCAAGGACAATTACCCATGACCGAAGACGTAGCCTGCACTGTTTGAAAAGGTTGTTCAGTCACTGTTCAAGTCTTGAATGAACTAGCAAACTCCTAAAATAGTGCAGGGTTGATCTTCAGTAATGGTTCCTTGTCCTTGACTAACAAGATTGACAATAGAATAAGGACGTGAACCCGAGAGAATTTGAATCAAATCCTTTTTTTTTTTTTTTTGCTTAAGCCCTCTTGGAATGAAGCTATTGGGTAACATGATGAAGCAATAACCTCTACAGTTTAGGTCAGAGAGGCTGATAATAGTAGTCCGATAGTGAACACCACCACCCTTGTTTGAAATAAATATTAATTTCATCTCCGCCTTGCCCGGTCTCCACACACACCTCCCTCTGGTTCAGTGGTGTGTAAACAAGTGCTACATGTGGTGATATTGGCAGAGGTCTCCCTGGGTTACTGTGTGTAACTGAGACAGAAATATATCATTACTGGGTGGGGACTGAGGGGATCTGAGGGACAACGAGACTGAGAAATAAGAATATTGGATTCCATTCCACACACACAAGTACAAGCTTATGTCCTTACATGCAGGCTGTCTGCTCCATCTGTCTGTTGTCCCCTTAGTCACACACACACACACACACACACACACACACACACACACAGAGTCCGTTGACTGCATGTGAATGGCTCCAGTGGCTCTGCTGGTAATATAATCTTCTCTATTCCCCCAGATCCCACACCAATATGTCACAATTGTCATTCATTCCCAGCATGGACGCCCACAATCAGATGGCTTTTCACGGTGCACATATCCTGATCCTGTCAGGATGATGAACAGTTTAAGAGCACTCACATGCACCTACTAATATGCATACATTACACATTAACACCTGCCCCGTGTGTTTGCATGCTGTGCGTACGTTGCTTTTCATGATGTTTGTTAGGATATTTTCTTTTTTTTTTTATGGTGGAGCCAGAGAGCTAGAGCACAAGCGTTGCTACTTGTCACACAATGCAGAATCCAAAAAACAAAGACAGAGGAATAAGAAAATAGATTTGAGTGGCTGGCTTGAGTGACATCTTCAAGATGTGCTTTTCTGTGCAGGTGTAAGTGCGTAGATGAGAAAATGTAAGTATTGAAATAATTGACATTGCACGGGCACGCACACACACATTATCTGACTGTGGCCAGATAACGCTTCACACCACAAGGAATTGACCATGTGACAAATACAGACTGAATGTGAACATGCCAATCATCTAGCTCTTTTCGTGACAACACGCTTTGCCCTGAACTTCACGTCCCCGATACGTCTGGAACACACATCACACTTTGCTAATTAAGCACAGACACCTGGTTGTGAAGACAGGCAAGATGTAATATAAGCCCAAAATATAATTAACTATGAAGCCAACACAACATTCTGAAAAGGGCAGGTACTGAGGAAAAAAAGCATATACCTCTTCACAGATTTGTTTTGATTACAAGTGGAATTTTAGCTATTCATAGAGCCTGTTGCAGTGGAGAAGCTATGTCGTTCCGAGGTGTTAAAATCTGATTGGGAATTTGTCTTTGCGCCGTCTGAAGTCAGTGTGAGATTAACATAGATTAATATAAACAACAAGAGAGAGAATGTTCTCAGGTGATCCGCACAGAGCTAAAATGGAAATGATATCTGCTTAAAACTGTGAAAACTGCGAGGAAAGCCGGAATTAACTTGCGTGTATCTTCCTGCTCATCTGGACCTTGGGAAATCCTAATGCTAGATAGCTGGGCTGAGCTGTCTGGGCTTAAGCTGCGGTGGAAAGGGTACAATGGTAGGCAGTGGGTGAGTTTTTCAGGGGATTCAGTGAGGGCCTAACATCAACACTGATAGAAAATCTTGAGTCCGATAGCAGCTCTGACAACAATCTCCTAATCTAACATTTGTATAAGGTCTCAAATCTCTACCACTGCTTTCAGTTGTGGGACAAAATGGCAAAAAATAGTTTTAGAAAGATAAAAAATTACTACATTACATGATTTTCTTTCTGAAAATTATTTTGTGATTTTATTCTGACCTCTTCAGCGATTTAACCATCCTGGGAAGGAGTAAAGTTACTGAATACATGTACGTATGGGTGGGAAGTGTCCTTTCTGGGTACTGGCACAGTGATTCATTTTCATTAATAACTGGTATATGATTTTAAAATGCCCAAATTTAAACTACACGTGTGTCAAATGTGTGTTGAAGAGAGAATTATACCATCTGACCTTAATGAGAAAGCGTATCCACGAGAGACTGCCATCACTTCAAACCACCGTGGATATTTTTGGCTACCTGTTAACTTTCTGGGGTAAATTAGAAGTGTCCGGGCTACGGTACCATTTGCCTTCCAGGTAGCTCCTATCCCAGCAGTAGGCCACTGGGAGACACAATAATCACCCACGGAGACACAATAAGCCTGTGAGGAAAATACTCACTCTGCTAATTAGTACATATTCTATTTCTATAAGCGTTATGGGAATGTTAAGGTGCTTTGTAGGAAATGAATTGTTTCAGGGAACAGGGCTGAAACACTGTAGACGAGTTGGGGAGTAAGAAACTAAATGTAACGGTCACTATAGAAAATGAAATAAATACAGTAATTAGTTTGAAAAAAATATAATACTTTTATGTAGGATTATATTCAGAAATATGTCATTTTGATTGTGGTCTTATGGTCGCAAAAATCATTTTAGATTATAAGTAATGTATAATATGTGTGAGATGTAGGTTGACAATTTGAATGGACGATGTGGGAACCAATGACCACCTGTGAAGTGGCGTTTAGTTACTGAGCATAAGGATTGCTAGCCTAACATCAGCTCGCTTGCTCAGTTGCTGCTGATTTGGGGTTAGAAAGAAGCGCTCACTTACCAGGGGTGGGTTTCCTGAAAGGTGTCGCAGTGCTAAGAATATCCTGAAGTAGCTCTTCAAGACATTTGTTCATTTCACAAGTGTTTCCTGAAAACATTTATTACTTCACTTATAACTAGTCGTGAGATTTCAAGTGTCTTTGCAGGTGCTGTGATGCAACACTGCAGACAAGCCACTGTCTTACCTGAACTATTAATTTAAACAAGCTTCACTCCACAACATCAAATGCATTTCCTCTTTTACTCTGCCCCGTGAAATAAATACATAAAACATGTTCTCCCTCTTTCACCAAAGTATTGATTATAAGGCTACACCAAATTTGAGGCTATGCTGGAGCCTAGATTAATACAGCCCCTATGCAGTAATTTGGCACGGTTCTAAGCATATCCAGGCAAAAAGTGTTGATTATAGCATTTATAGCATGGCAAGGTGATGACACATTGAGGATGATGAGCAAGTCATGAGGTCCAGTGTTGTTGGAGGGGATACAATTTGTTGACAATAAATTAATTGATGATCATCAATTTTAATTCCACATTTTAAAACAGTCAATTGAATGATGAACCATTTAGCTCATGCTGACCCCACAGCAGTAGCCAATAATGCCATTAGGAGCAGGCTAAAGCCTTGGGTATTCTCTGCCCTATGGGCTGAAAGTGATGAATGGAGTCAAATACCAATATCTAGTTTTAATATATACGTGGCCTAGCCTACATTCAAAATGTACATGTGACAAGATAAAGTTCATACTTGTATAACCTAAATCTAATTAAAATGTTATTTATGAATTGATGATTCAGCTCAGCAAATCAATGATTCCTTTCATCGACCTGTAATGCCTTACGTTGACGGGGTTCTTCAAGTTCTTCAAGTAGTTCTTCATATGTTTTCGTCACAACATCTTTTGGGAAACCCATGTGAAATCAACCCACCGCAGGTCAATAACACTTGTGGTGTTGCAGGTGGTAGTTAGACCTTCAAGTGTTACCGGGGAAGCAACACAACCGATTGCAAAAAGGTTTTCATTTGCTAAACTCAAAAGCCAAAATCATGCATGAAATCAGGTCTGGGCGCTGTGCGTCCCACGTGCCCCTCGTGAAGGCACCTTAACTACATCCACATTGCGAAACACCTGGCCGCTTATTATTCTACCACCGCTGAGTTGAAGTGATCTGTTAGATTATGTTCCTGATTATGATCTCTGACAAAGATCATCACAGTGCCTTCCCAATCCTGCGCTGCATTCTGGCGGTCTCATCCTCTATTCAATCTGTTTGTTTACACTTGCAGTCATTTCAATCGGAAGAGGGTGATTTGCATTTTGTTACATCATGCCTTAATCCGCCTGAAGAAACACCACAGAAACCTTTGAAAAAGTTCTGATGATCTATGCCACCATCTGTCCTGCTGGGTTCCACGTTTTATTCGACACAGTGCTGCATCCGTTCTTCTCTTTCTCAAAAACGACTCCAACTACATCACTTCTATCTTCCATCACTCCTCAATCTTGTTCCCCCCTCATTCTCTCTCTCTTTCTGCAAATTCGTAAATAATTCCCAAGCTCTCTCTCTCTCTCTCTTTTAAGCAATTACCATAGTGTATGGTTCATCAAGTAAAGCAGAGAGGAACAGAAGCAGGGTGGAAATGAGGTGTGTAGTCCAGTCAGTGTGATTTAGAACAGCCCTCTGATAACAAGGGAGGTTAATATATCGGTCTCAGGCCAGAGGACACATGCTGAATCTGCTCTATTAGAAAGAAGCTGTTTGAAATAAAAGTCAAACAAAATACAGTGTTTTGACGTCTATTGCAGGAGGTTTCATGGTGTCACTTTTATGAATACGAGTCATTTTCTCTGTAGTCAATCACTTCTTTCTTTATTTATCTCTCCAGCATTATGTTCTCCGTTTATTTATCACCCCGAGAAACCTTGGACATACTATTGGTATGCTGATGGTGACAACACTCTACTCTATATTTCATAGTCAGCGTGGGCCCAATGGATCAGACCTCTGGCCACAGAGGTCACAGTATGGTAAGAATACAATGCAGACACAGTTACGATGTACCTTTGACCTCCTTTTCATTCCTGAACCAGCGCAGGTCAGCGGCGGGTTTGCTGCCCTGGGTGATGCATGTCAGCGTGATCTGGTCTCCCTCTAGGGCAGGCTTTGTCGGGCCATCAATCTCTGGCTTCTCTGGCACGCCTAGAGGATGGGAGGGTAATCACAGGGCTGGAATCGATTCAAACACAGTGATCTATAGTTTTGCAAAATATGAAAATAATAATAATGTGATGCTTTACAGGCTGGCGGAGAAATTATCTTTCTCCCAGGGAAAGTGAGAGAGCAGGGTCAGCTACAGAACAGTGCCCCTAGAGCTGGTAGGGATGCGGTGTGTTGCTCAAGGACACTTCATCAGGGAGGATGCTCATCTGAGTCATCCAGTTGAAGGACGGCCTCTCTGGGCCCACTGGGCCAACTTGCAACCCCCGTCTTTAAGCATAATATAATAGAAGTGTCTCCATGTTGATGACTAACCTTCCTGTAAAACTCATGGAGAGTAGGCTGATTGTGTGTAAATGTAAGTGTGTGTGTGTGTGTGTGGGTAGTGGCATGCAGCGACCTTCATAACAGGGTTTTCAATTAGAAATTCATTTGCACTTAAACATGACAGCCAGAGCTGCCACTCAGTCTCACATTACATCATTGCTTAATAGGAAAATTGGATGCATATTCCTTCCTAATCTTTTTTCCACTAATATTGTTAAAGACGAAGGGAAACCGTAGGAGAAACATTTACTCATATTATATCTATATATTAAAAAGATGGATGTATTTCTAGTTTAAATGAAAATGCATTAAGCACTTTTGATGAATTTCTTCCTTTTTGTTAGGTTTACAGTGCATGCAAAAGAAACTGATGGCACGCCACTGTGGATATGTGTGTGTGTGGGTAAACAAAGGCTTGTTCCTGCACGAGTGTGACCAAAGGGGAGGCCATGAGGTTGTGCAGAAAACGTTAATTATTGGCCTTTCCCATAATGAGTGTTTTAAGTGTGTAGTGTCTGCACCTCCAATGTCAATGAGCAATAAGTCTGCCTGAGGCTGACTGAGTGAAAGGTCTATCAGTCAATGGCATTGACTGACTCTGGCCTTGTCTTTCTCGTCACCTCCTGTAAGGGTGATTACAAGCCTTAAAGATCCCCCTGTTTTCACCAGCCATCTGAGAACTGTACCTACACAATCCTAACTTTAATCACTATCCACTATATACCATCTGCACTATATACTGACTGCTGCTTCGTAGATGTACGCATTGAGAAATAGCTGCATCTATCCTCACCTAAATATTCTACATGGCAGGTTAAACGTACGTGTGTGTGTGTGTGTGTGTGTGTGTGGTGAGCAAAATGTGTTCGATGCATCATGTTTTTAAGAGGGTGAAGTGCAAGTATCATTATAGCTAACTTATAGCTTACTATGGTGTACACATAAGCGTGTGAATGAGTAAGTGTGCCATGACTCAGAAAAATGTTTGGTGGGTTTTCTCCCAGATTGAATGAGGGCAGATCAGATCAAATACAGTATTCCTTTTCCACAATCAGGTTCCCGTTGGGTGGCTAGAGGCTGCAAAGCTTTAATCCCACTGTCTGTGTGTGTGTGTGTGTGTGTGTGTGTGTGTGTGTTTGAGAGGTCATTTGCGCATTGAGTTGTCTGTGCAGTTGTGTGTTTTTATCTGTGCATGGGTGTGTTTAAGCATAACCAATGACATTTTCAAGTCATCATGAAACAGAAGTGAGAGCTCAATTTATGATGTGTGGTGCTCATAAAAAGGAAATATCAAGTTGTTTTATCCTTATAAACTTTTTAAATCTTCCTTTTCTGTAAGGGTCTTTTGGGAGTATGGCAGTCATTTTCGGTGTTTATTAAATAAAGTCCTTTTTAATATTCTACAATACATGAATCCAATAATGTTTAGTATTTCATTTATAAGAAACCCAATTATTTGTTGTTGTTTTCTATTTCTATGTCACTTCAGTAAGTGGCTTTATGAAAAGCAGGCTCTGGACCAGTTTGAAGCCTACCAACTGATAAACAATTTGAGCAATTTCTACTGACATTTTTATTTAGATTGAATTTGTACCATTTGTACCATTCCTAAGTAATATCTGAAAAAAAAACACACACAATATCGTTTAAGGAAGAAAATAATTTCCAAACTAAATTCCAGAAAAATTCCTTCCTTTTTTAAAATAGTGCCTAACACCTTGTGTACTTAGTTACTAAAACATTTGGCTCCAATTAAGCAGTTCTATATTTTGTGCGATTATTTTTCTTGTGTTCCCTCCCAGCACTGCCTGTCCTGAGAGAGTGGCAGATAAACCAGACCATTCCTTGTCCATTTTATGTGTTTATTAAATGTCACTCTCTGTTTCCTGGCTTGAACCATTAACCATTGTTCATTATTATAAGAAAATTTTCTCCATATCCTTATTGAGCAGTAGTCTTCAATGTCTCTAATGCACAAAATGCTTGTTAACACAGAGAGCCAGCTAATGGTCCTGGAGAGCCTAGCACATCCATTAACATTAGCGGGCTTATTATCGCCGAGATAATAAGCCCAGCGGCAGGAAATGAGACAATGTTTGTGTGGAGCGGTGATCAGAACACTAACATCGCTGAGGGGAGGGGGAGGGGCCTACGAGTATGTTTTTATTTGTCTATGCAAATGCAGGCATAACCGAGAGGCCAGTGGTTAAACGTGTGGTGTGTGTTTTCCAGTACATTTTTGTGTGCTCATTTTTGTGTGCGTGTGGTCATGTACTTACCTAGAACAGTCAGGTAGGTTTTGGCTGTTCTGACAGGCATGGTGAAGAGGGCACAGGTGTACATGCCTTCATCGGCCAGCGTGACGTCACTGATGCTGATGGTCAGCTCCGACCACGACGCACGCACCAGCTCAATCCTGTTGTCCCTCAAAGCTAATCAAAGAGAGAGAGCGAGAGAGAGAGAGAGAGAGAGAGAGAGAGAGAGAGGAGAGTCTGTGTTACTGAACAACCATCAGTCAGACATCAGTCAACCAATGTGATGAGGGGCTACGTCAGCAGTGTTATTAGGAGGCATCACTCAAACACCAATACCACACTCTAAATATAGCCCTGTCCACTGGAAACCCCTCGGCCATTTTAAAAGCCGTATGAAAATGTAATCTCCCAAAAGACATAATAAGGAGTGAAAATCAATAGCACAATAACGGGCTGAGAAGGAGTCATAATGAGAATTTGGCGAGATGTTCACGAGTTAAAATGGATGGTTTTGAAACTGCACCGCTGTGTGGAGGTCCTGTCCCTTGATTGATTGATAATAAATGACTAGTAGTTGAGAACATACTGTATATTCTGAACACACTGGGATTTCAGCTTGTGATGATGACTTTAAAATGACATTATGTTCGTTCCTGGTGTGACCAAAGGGTAGCCTGTTGTATGAACAAAACAAAAAATCACCAAGAATTGGCTGATACATGAAAAAGACCACTGGAATTCACTGTTGAGTGCACTCGATATTTTATTGATTCTGTTATTGTGGCCTCGGCCTCTCTTATTTATTCAAGCCTTTCTTTCCCAAGTTTGACACCCTGCTTCAAACCTTCTTCAATAAGAGCAGCCAAGGCTACTTAGCTTAGCCTTTCACTCTCATCAAAGTGACTCAGTTCGCACAGTTCGTTAATGTGTGTGTGTGTGTGGAGAGAACAAAAAAGAGACATGGTTGTTTATGTAAAGAATGTGTGGTCATGTGGAAGAATATCTTTATCTAATGGTAATTTGTACAAAATCACACAAAAAGTACTACACTCTGGTTTTGTAACCCCTCTACAAAGATTTGAAAAGTCTGTTAGTCGAGTGCTTTGAAGAGTGGCTGCCTGAAAAGTTAGAAACAATGCCCAAGGCAACGGAATTGATTTTCAACAACCAAAACCTTAAACCAGCCTTAAGAAAGTCATTTTTCTTGGCTAAACCTATAGGGGTTACCTTAACCCACCCTAACCAAACTATGTAACCCTTTCCCGGACTATAACCCAAGCCTTAAATACAGTTTTTGCTCTTTCTTAATCAAACCCTTTATTGATGAGAATGAGAAGTTATCACGTGTAAATGAAAGCGTCACGGACAAGATTGGCATGTGCATATCTTTTCGTAAACAGTCTATTAACCCTCTGAACCCCGTGGGCATTTTAACATGCATCATGTAAAAAGAATCGCCAAAATTAAACCATTTGTCATAGCTAGATCTTGTAAATGCAAACAAGTTATTTTGCGCAACCCGGAGATTGCTGATTTCCTGTACTGGTGTCTTTTGTGTCAGGAAAACAGATCCAAGAGAAATTCTGATTCCCAATGCATTATTTCAAAATTTGCCAAAAATAAACTGTTTCTGCTATTCTGTAAAAAAAATAGGACATTTTACAGTTTTTAGCGCAACAGGGGAACCCTAAATGCTTCCGCTGCCATTTTCAGTGGAAAGTGGAAACCTTTGCTTTTATAGTCACTCTAAGTAGTATAGGTTATTACCAGGTTAAGACATGGCAAGAATAGAAAATTACCAAGTACAGTGAGCAACTATAACTGTAAGTAGGTAAATACAACCTATTATTACAAATCAGCTCAAGTAACTACATTGTAGTTACAGATTTAGGATGTTAACAGCTCAAGTTTAACAGCATTTCCAGAGAATTTGGCTAAACTTTCTTCCAAACACCTTCTCCATTACCAAACTATGGAATTGTCTCTATTGTATATTCATCTCTGCTGAATGGCTACCATGCACGTATGAGTATGAGTATCAGTGTAATACTAAGAAACACCTTTTTAATTTTCTCAGAAACTACAGTGAAATTGAACTATACTGTGTTGTTCATTCCTTGTTCTTTGGAATGACCAACTTTTTTTTACCAGTTCCTTTATAATTGTTTTTTCCTTTTCAATTCATTTAAGGCTTACACACATGTATGTTCTGCAAAGGTAAAACATCCCAGTTTACTCAGTATGTAAGCTGAAACTGCCTTGTTTGCTCCCATGGTATTACCAGGTTCTTACCATATCTTATACGTGAAAACTAATACCAAGTAATGCCGGATGTATTTTACCTACTTAGTATTGAGTTACGGCTGTGATTACTTGGTTAATTTACTATTCTTACCATGTATTGACCTGGTAAATGCCTAGTGCTTAGGGTGACTGTCAAAGGACGGGTTACCCTGGTAGTGAGCTACATTATTTTTATGGCTTGTGTGTGTGTGTGTGTGTGTGTGTGTGTGTGCTGGCATGATCACAGAAATGACACAAATGACAAATGATGAGAAATATATCACTAAGCACGCTATCTCATGTCATTCGGTCTGCCAAGGGATGGATGTTTCCGCTTCACTGGCTCCAGGTTAAACAACTACAGTAAATGGCAGTAGTGTTGTAATCAGTTTGGCTAAACAAACAGCTGCTCTCTCATTTATTATTGCATTTGTTCTGTCCCTTTCCATCCCTCACAGCACTGGTTATCTCCACATGCGGTACATGCCTGGGCCTGAGCAGGTGTGACATATTGATATGTGCACATGACATATCTTTATGCTCGGATGCTAGTGCATGTGTGTGTGTGTGCATGAGTACACATGAAACAATACCAGGCCACCAACAAATCAGTTTTAGTCTAACGCACTACCAGTTCAGCTAATGGGGAAACGCGTCCTGATAGGACAGTTGTAATGTTTCATGCAGTATGTATACAGACAAATACAGCTTGTCTGTTAAAAGAATAATCTGAGAGTGTTCAGATTATCTTCCCTTCTCTCTCTCTCTCTCTCTCTGTCAATCTCTCCTCTCTCGTGTACCTACCCACCCGTAGACCTCATTCTGTCGACTCAGTCAGCACCGCTAACCCTTTGAATGTGTACAAGTTAAACAGTGTTTCTATTCAACTGTTTTCTTATTTGCTTTGGGCATGAATGTATGAGCAGGCAGATGTCAGAACATACATTTATCTGGTTCTGTCTGGTTGTGACTGCGCTTTGTTTCTTCCCTCTCTTCAACAGCACATTTGGGGATTTAGGTGTGTGTGTGTGTGTGTGAGAGAGAGGGACAGAGAGAGAGACAGAAAAAGATAGAGAGACAGACAGACAAAGACAGAGACAGAGACCAATGCCTCAATGTTTACTGTGTGAGACGGCATCAGAACACATAGACCAAGCTTTAGGGAAACTGGTCCAATGGTCAACCTGCCTGATTATAGATTATAGAGATTAGAGACAAATTATCTGTGTGTGCCTGGTAGTTCATTTGCTCTGGTGCTGCATGCTGCATGGCTAGCTAGGGGAGGGCGGTACACCGGTAGAAATTCTCGCTGTGATTTTTAATGACTACACGTTGTTTTGGCATTGAGATCATTTTTGGTTGGCTGATGTAAATGCAGATGATGTGGTGAAAGTAAATGCAGTAAAAGTAGCGACGATATTTGTTTTAAAGACTTATGTAGGATTATTGAGTCAAAAAATAATGCTCCCTCTACTTGCAGTGATGCTTTTTTTCTCCCTACCGATGTCGCTGATAACCACTGTCTTCACTCTGGAACTCAGTTGACAGTTTGGTCCCAATGAAATGAATGAAATGAATGAATATAATGAAATATTGATTTTGCGTGAATTTCCCAGCCAAAGAGGCTGACAATTCTTGCTAAGGTGGCCCGTCTTGCCTAAAAAGTGCCCTGGCGTGATATATACCGTTACCGTCCAAAATTAAAAATATACCCTGGTATTAATTTCAGGCCGTACTGCCCAGCCCTATGACGAGCATTATCTCTAAAGCGAGAAAGTGAGACCTTGTTTGGTGTCTGTGTTCTCAATTAAGTTGCCCAACGGACCAATCAACCAAACTTGGTGTATTCCTTTGAATGAGTAATCTCTCTGATGCTGCACACACACATAGAGCTCACATTTTTTATTACTTGACTTTTTCTAGTCCATATAACAAACTAGTCCACTCCCGCTGTCCTTCACTCTCGTTTTCTTTCTCTGTTGTCCACCCACCATCGGCGGACATTTTTCTCCACCCCAGCATTGCAACCTCCTGTCTTTCTCTCAAACTAAAGTACACCCTGTGGGAAAGGTTGGACAGAAAAGTAGAGGGGTAGAATTTATCCGTTCCTTCTGTAGGCTGGTGGGAGGCTGTCTGCCTCCATCCATTAGAGACCATTTATGCTGAATGTGGTGGCATTGCATGGTGTTGTTTAAAGAGCAGTTGTAAGCATCAAAGAGTGATTGATTTGGATTCAGCAATAAATGGTTAATGCACATACATACACTTTTTTGCTTGTTTAACCTTAGTGTGTGCATGTGTGTGTGCGCGAGAGTGAGAGAAGGAAAAAAGAGAGAGAGACAGAGAGAGAGAGAAAGAGAGGAGTGTTTGTCAGCATGAAAGAGTGATTGATTTGTTCCTGTAACAAATGGTTTATGCACCTGCATCCACTTTTTGCTTAAGTACACAGAGCTCACTCTGTTTGTGCATGTGTGTGTGTGTGTGTGTGTGTGTGTGTGTGTGTGTGTGTGTGAGAGAGAGAGAGAGAGAGAGAGAGAGAGAGAGCTTGGGAATTATTTATGAATTTGCAGAAGCAGATGCAGTTTGACATTCAGAAACCCAGTGAAGGGGGGAATACTGCTGAGCTGATGACCACCACATCAACTAAGCTGACCGTGTTGAGGCGCCCACTAAAACACAAGTTTGCATAGTGTGTCCACGACCGATAGGATGTCAGACAATAACTGGCCATTCCACCAACCACATTGGTAAAATTATATCAACTATCTCTTTTATAATATCTGAAGAGGAGGTAAAGCAAGACACATCTTTGAGAAGAAGGAGGACAAGCTGTAGAGAGAAGGTCAAGCTATGTTTTCTTGAAATGAGAAATGGCGTTGATATTCTCGAGGAAGGAATTCAGTTGACCGGCAAAACATTCTGTAAGTTTGCACAGGAAAAGAGTAATGACTCTTAACTCATTCACTTCAAGGGCTATTATGCTTGCACGTTTCCCTTCCGTCCTTTAGTTATCCTTTCCTCTTCTCTTTCCTGGCCTGTCCTCCCCCATCCCGTCCTCTGCCCTCCCCTCCCTTAATCTATCCAGGGACAGTATGTATTAGTATAGAGCCCTGGCAGGTGTTTGCTCGTTCAAGTGACACAGTTTTATAATGAGAAAAGTGCAAATTTCAGAATATACATTCAGCTGCCTGTGTCTGGATGTGACTGTTCTCTTTTCCCTGTCAACAGCCCATCTGGGGAACTCAAGTGTATGTGTGTGTGTGTATGTGTGTGTGTTTGAGAGAGAGAGAGAGATGTGAGTGCAATGTTTATTGAAGTGCATAATGTATATTCTGTATATCAGCAGTTCCTGAACCTCCATTACCTGTTACACCTTTCAGAAGCACACCACCTTTTTAGAATGTGCCACACTCCATACAGTAATTGGCTTGCTGAGATTCTTCCTATGACAGAAATGATTTTCTTTCATCAGTTTCTACCTGCCAAGCCGAGTTCAGTGGGGCACCCTCCACCAGCCCCACTTCATTAAGTCCTTCTGAGAGGCAGGTCGGCAAGGAGACAGCCCTAGCCTATACACTCTATTGTATTTTGCAGAAGGATACATTTTCTTACTCCTCAAGAAAAGAAAACTAAGCACCTTAGTCTATAAGAAGATACCTATTCTTTCTTGGGTATCCATTGAAGATATCCACAAAAAGGCTTCAAAAAGCTCTCTAAAGGAAATGGAAAATGTTTGGAAGGACGCCTCTTCATATTAATGATGTTAAAGAAAGGCCTATTATCCTCATGATGAATTCTCACAATTATATTTTTGTTAAAAAATAGGTTTTCTTCCACAGGTCTGTGCTCCAGAACCTGAGTCTGCTGGTCAGATTGTGCTAATTATCCCTCTTCTTGTGGTCTCTGGCATTTTGTCTACACTTAGTAAATGATAAGTGGCCAACTCCACTAATAATGGCAGTAATAATTGAACCTTTTGCTCCACTGAACAATGTAGTCTGATTCTCCACTTTAATGTTGGGGAGGAAATGGAGCTGACATTTGTGTGACCTGTTTCTCTGATCCACAGGCAATACACAGAATAAATGATAACTATACACATCGCCTGTGATTATAAAAATCTTCCTCCACCCCTAAACTGCAAAGATGAGTCACTATGGAAAGATGTTTTTTTACATAGGCTGAATCTAATATTTTATGACATACAGACATGTACAAAGAGAAAGTGTGACAAAGAAAGCTCAAGGTCAAAGAAAAAGTTTGCCTTTGTCCTTCAGAGGTGATAGCTGGGTCTGAAAGCTCTCATAAAATGCCTCCTTAATTCCTCTCCTTTATCCCACCAAGGCCTACATTCCCTCTCCTTTTCCCACCTTTTCTTCCTCTCGTGTTTTATGGTCCTTGTCTGGAGAGAGGGGACTTGTTAGGGATCTTTGGAGATTTACAGTCAAGTTTTTTCTATCAGAGAGAACACCGTACCAATCTTCAGACTGATATGAAAGGATGTTTCATAGAGGTGCTCTTCTAAGAAATCAAAAAAAAATACAGAGCTGTCTCAAACTTTAACTTCCCTGAATTGAATTTTGAGAGAAAGTTCTGCTATCTGTTTAATAAAAGTCTGTCAGGCATTTCTTATTTTGATATTTACTTTGGAAAACTTTTAAAAGCCTATCCCCTAAATTGCTCAGGCACAGATACTCTGAATGCATCAAAGCCTTCATGGCTGCATATTGGGGAGGTGGAATGCTTGACGTTCCACACGCACACACGCACACACGCACATGCCAGCACGCACGCGCACACACACACACACACACACACACACACACACACACAGCCAGCAAATTGATTCAGACAGCTGAATATTTGTCATCTGAGGACCAGAATAGTTTCATATTCAACAGTTTGGGGATCCAAAAAGGAACAGTTGGCTCTTAGCTGTTCATCCATAACACTAATCTTAATGTTTAAACAGATTCAATCAATCCCCAGGTGGCATGGTGTAAGTAGAGATGGGTACCATAGGTATGCACCATGGCAATTTCACAGGTGACACAAATAGTAGATTAAAAATCCAGAGATACCTTTGGTGTATGCTTGTAATTGTGGTGAACTAATGCAGCAGTGTGAGGATATGCTGCTCTGCTCATGTACTACCATGAGTCCAGACTGTGGGGAAAGGTCACAGGGTCAGTACGCTACCCTTAGTTGAAAGACAAACTGACTTTACATTACATTACATGACATTACAGGCATTTGGCAGACGTTTTTATCCAAAGCGACTTACAATAAGTGCAGTCAACAGGTAAGAGAACCACAAGTCACCAGAAATCATGAGTGCATTTCCTTCCTAGACAAGCATCTAAGAGCGTAACCAGTGCTAAGGTAAAAGTGCAATAAGTTAGCTACCTACTTTAATTAAACAAATGAGACAAATAAGTGAATCAAATAAACAAGAGCTAAGACAAATAAGTGAAGCAAATAAATAAGAGCTAATAAACAAGAGCTAATAAACAAGAGCTCAGACAAATAAGTGAAGACAAGTAAGCAAGTGCTAAGAGGAAGGGTCAGGGTAGTGTTTCCTGAAGAGGTGGGTTTTCAGCCTGTGGCGAAAGATGGGCAGCGACTCAGCTGTCCTGACATCAGTGGGGAGTTCATTCCACCACTGCGGGGCCAGGACAGAGAAGAGCCTGTGACCGTGTAGATCGGCCGCAGGGGCCTCTGAGCGACGGGGCAACCAGTCGCCTCGAGGCAGCAGAGCGAAGTGGTCGGGCGGGGGTGTAAGGTTTGACCATAGCCTGGAGGTAAGAAGGAGCTGTTCTTTTCACTGCCCTATAGGCTAGCACCAGGGTCTTGAACTGGATGCGAGCTGCTACAGGGAGCCAGTGTAGAGAACGGAGAAGGGTAGTTGTATGGGAGAACTTGGGGCGGTTGAACACCAGACGAGCTGCAGCTTTCTGAACAAGCTCCACTCCGAGATGTCTGCCGGCACGCAGCAATGTGTGCCTCCACTTGTGTGTCAGAGGGGGGAAATGAAAGGATCAGCTGGGTGTCATCGGCATAGCAGTAGTAGGAAAAGTCATGGGAGTGGATAACAGAACCAAGAGATGTTGTGTAGAGGGAAAAAGAAGAGAACCCAGAACCGAACCTTGCGGAACCCCAGTAGTCAGCCTGCGTGGTTCTGACACAGACCCTCTAAGCGTCACCTGGTAGGAGCGACCCGTCAGATAGGATGCAAACAGGGAGAGTGCAGAGCCTGAGACACCCATCCCCTCAATGGTGGAGAGGAGGATCTGGTGGTTCACCGTGTCAAACGCTGCAGACAGTCAGGAGTATCAGGACAGAGGAGAGAGAGTTTGCTCTAGCGGCATAGAACGACTCCGTCACTGCCAGGAGGGCAGTCTCGGTCGAGTGATCCACCTTGAACTGGTGGGGGTCCAAGAGGTTGTTCTGGTGGAGGTACAAGGACAGTTGATTAAAGACAGCATGTTCAAGAGTTTTGGATAGGACGGGTAGAAGGGAAACCGGTCTGTAGTTTTTGACCTCAGACGGGTCAAGTGTTGGTTTCTTCAGAAGGGGGGTGACTCTGGCCAGTCTTGAAAGCAGAGGGAAAGCATCCAGACACCAGAGATGTGTTGATGAGGTGGGTCAGGAAGGGAAGGAGTTCAGGTGCAGTAGACTGAAGGAGAGGGGAGGGAAGGAAGGTTGGAAGCAGAAGTTTAGTGCAGAAGAAAGCAGCTTTAGCAGCAGATAGAGAGGAGGAAAGAGTGCAAAGGAGAGATTGGAAGTTAAGGAGGTCCTCCGGGAGTTGGCCTTTTCTCCATTTGCGCTCAGCCCCTCTCAGGCTCCGTCTCTCAGTACGCACTAAGTCCGACAACCAAGGGGCAGGTGGAGTTGGGCATGCAGGCCTGGAGGTGAGGGGACAGAGATTGTCCAGAGAAGAGGACAGGGTAGAGAGAAGAAGATCAGTGGCAGTATCAGGGGATAGGAGAGAGGAGGATTCAGGGGCAGGGAGAGCAGAGAGAACAGAAGAGGAAAGATCAGTGGGGGAAGAGCGAGCGGAGATTGCAACGGGAAGAAACCATGTGGGTAGGGGGAGGATGTGAGGGGGGAGAGGAGAGTAGGATATGAAGTAGGTGGTCAGAGAGATGGAGAGGAGTGACAGAGAGGTTAGCAGTAACAGTGTCTGGTGAAGATTAGGTCCAGCTGGTTGCCAGCCTTGTGGGTAGGAGGAGATGGGGAGAGGGATAGGTCGAAGGCGAGGAAAGAAAGAAGAGGGTCAAGCTTCTCAGTCTGGATATTGAAGTCACCGAGAAGGATGAGTCCAGAGCCATCGTCAGGGAAGTGGGAGAGTAGTGTGTCAAGCTCCTCCAGGAACTCACCGGAAGGGCTTAAAGCAAGAGATTATCACTCTGTTCATCATCACCAAGATTCTCTCTTGTAGGACCCGAGGATCCAGACCCAGCCCATGGGTCAAGCTTCCCATTTGCTAGTCACCAGTACTGTACATGAAAAAAAACAAATGCGCAGCCTGAAGCTAACTTTCCTCACTGCTTTTGTTTACATAAAGCCATTCTGCTGTAGTGTACTCCCACCACATCAGTGGCGTTTTGGGTAATGCAAGTCAAGATCCTGTATTCAGCTCTACATCATGTGGTGTCGCAGAATATGATACTCATAGGGACAGATAAAGCGAGACCCTGCCAGACTGTGTAAGCTTGGCCCTGGGAAGCAGAGGAGGAGGGATATACGGAGAGAAGAGAGGGGTATGAAAGGACATGGGTAGACGAGGCAAATAAAAAAGAGATGAGGTGAAACGGGGCTAGCATATTAACAGTGTTGAATAAATGATTTACATGTCCTACTTGTGCTCACACACAGAGTCCACTTTGAATTTGGCTTGGAAAGTAATTACACATACATTCCTTCCAGTGTGGGAATAAATTGTAATTATGCCTCATTGCAAAATTTCTCCATCGCAGGAAAAAAGTTATTAACAAATGCTGAATTACACAAAACCTAAAGAGCAATTTATAAAGAGATATTACCCTCCTTTGAATCTTATAAAAGAGAGAATCCCTTTTGCCCAGTGCTCATCTCTCCTTTGCCTGCCAAGCACGGCTTAAGTCCCTCAGTGGTAAGTGATGGAAAGGACAAAATTGGCTACTTTTGGGACAATGACTTATTTGAAATTCAAACAACTCTTCCCAGCCATCAGAACACCTTTGAGAGGAAGGGAGACAAGAGGAGCCTCTTTTATCCGACTAAACGTCTTAGAGGTGAGCTCAGCCCTGACATCAAACAACAATAACACCAAAACATGCATCGCTTAAAGGACTGCAATAGTCAGTTGCTACATTTGTCTTTGAAAAAGCTAATGTTTATGCTAATGCTCTGTGGCTGGCTTTAACAGAAGATGCACATGTACACACACACACACACACACACACACACACACACACAAACACGCATGCTAACTATTGAGTTGAAGAATGCTGTAGAATTAGACGGGGCAGTATTTCTATCATTTCCACCAGATAAATGAGTTTAGCCAATTTCTTATCTATGTCAAAATAATGATCCTACTTGCTTAAAAAGTTAGGTTCTACCTCATTTCTTGCTAGGGTAAAACGCAATGCAACCATTGCACAAGCTCCTGACAGAGAGAGACATTTTCTCCAGAATATGGTGAAAGCTGCATTCCTGCATTTGCACTAAAACTAAAAATGTACTGTGAATGTTTCTCAATTGACCTCCACAGCAAAAACTCACTGTATTTAAACCCTCTGTATTTTCACATATAGTGAAATAACTGAGTCACATAGTCCATATTGTGCTTACAGAATCTGACGTCAGCTCTCTACCTTCAAATCCCACTAAGCTGCATTGAAGTGAGCTAGTATCCTTATTAGCAAGAAAGACAAACTTAATACAGTTGTGGAGAGAAAATACTGTTCAAGATCCCCAAAGTGCAATCTGAAGATGATGTATGTAAGAAATGTTTGCCAGATTTTGTGTGGCAATTAATGAAAAGTGAAGTAAGTGGGGTGCACACCTTTACAAATGATCATTTACAAAAAAAAAGGTCCTTTACAAATATTTTCAATTTTATACTTTCACTTAAATGTCAACTCCTTTCCTTCTTGCTTTGATTGGATAAGGTGCTTTGCATAGAATTGTTGTATTTTTGAGCGACTGCATGCTTGCCCTAATCTCCACCCCTCTTCTTCCCAACAGACAGCAGGGGAAATTAATCTGAAACCCACTGTGCTCAAAGGTGTCTGCAGCTGAGACGTTCTGTTCTCACGCTGCCAGTGGCACTTTGGAAACACTTCCCATCTCAACGCTCCCATCAGCATGTGCATCTGAATTTGTCACATTCAGCAAGACAACTCCCAGAGCACACACACACAAACAGGCTTGCACTCACAGACACACACGTAAACACAATGCTAACCCAAAACAACAACAGAATTCTGGTGCCCCGCAAGTCTCCCTTTGCTTTTCTGATGGTAATAAGAAAGTACTTGGCTGCTATCAGAGCTCTGCACTGGAAATGCCATGAAATAGACCCCCAAGTCCGACCCCCGGAGTGATATGGAATAGCCTGCAGAGAACATCAACTGTTGAATTTGGTGTTCACTGCAGCTCTTTAATGCGGGTCTTTCTGGTATGTTAGTAGGTGAAAATGTGAATTTTAAAAGATTAAAATTGAAAGAACTTTGCACATGCATGTATACAATTAGACATACAAACATTCATATTCACACACACACACACACACACACACACACACACACACAGACGGGAGCCCACTGGGCAGAAGGATAATGGAAGAAGATTGTGTAAATCCCATATGTGCTTAATCCAGACACTTACAAGAGCGTGTGATTCATACTCTATTACATTCAACTAATACAGTAGAGAGAGGCACAAGGCACAATCATTTCAGCAGGCATGAACCAACAAAATAACAACCATGAATCCTCTTTATGGCGACTTTACTGAAGAGGGTGTGAAAGGTCAGGAATAAACCCTTTGTGCTGATTAGCCATTAAAACATTGATGACTGTGTCAGTGTGTGTGTGTGTGTGTGTGTGTGTGTGTGTACTTCATTGTGTCCACGAGTGTGTGCACAGATAAAAAGGGTTTGCATCTTTTTAATAGAATAAATCTCACTGAGGGACTGTGCTGGTCTCCACTTTATATACTGTATATACCATTATACAGCGCTTGGAGTGTTTTCGGCAGATCACATAATTTTCAGGCTATTTTCTCCCACTATAACTGAATGAATATCATCGAACGCATCACACTAATGGCACTGGATTGAACAGCCAAAAGGTCAGCAATCTCAAAAGCCAAGCCGTTTTTGCACTTAAAAGGAAAAAATCCACCCTCAGATACTCTTACACAGGTATCAATTTGTGATGCTCGATGCATTCCAGGAGTTATTTTGTGTTATTAGTGTTGTTACTTCTTGGATGTATCCGTTTATCCTCAACCTGCTTCATCTACTACTAGGTAGTGATTTCCTACATTTCTCAGAATGACCTTTGACAACCCCCAGAGAAGGGACGTGAACTTGTATTGGGCCGTGTCTATGATCATGGCCATGCCAAGATAAAAACGCAACATGTCTTGTGGTTGCATTGCGTTATGGTCTATTGAGGCTACTGTCAGTGGAGAAATTGGTATCTCTGCGTCTTGTATGATGGATTTCTCCCTGTCTGATTGGTCTAGAGAGAAGCTCTTTGATTCTAAGGGACTGACATCAAAATGATTCATCATTGACGTTTAGTTAGCTGGAAAAACGTTCCGCTATTAAACTCCATTGTAGATGTAATATCTCAACATGGCATCACATGCAACAAGGTTAAAGTGCTTTAGGGAGGATATTTCCTGTCAGTGAACACCAGCGCAGAGCAGCCCGTGCTACCATTAACTATTATTGCTCTACCAGGCAGCTCAAAATGACAACCCGTTAGAGGCTTTCTTTCAACCCATGTCATGCACTGCCACCATCACTCATTGCACAGTAGCCTGAACCAAAGTAGTGCAGACCAAACATGGAAATCCTACAAGGAAAAAGGTTCCTCTTGGATAGTTCCTGGACCCCAAAAAAGTTCCTGCTAGTGAGGTAGTACTTTTTGGGGGACCAGGAACCATTGGGGAGGAGTTGCAGTACTGAACAATGCTGATTGGTCAATCCAAGCTAAGCAAAAATCAGCAACTCCACCAAAAGCTGTGCTTGTTCAATACCGATAGCAAATTCATTCATTCATTCATTCATTCATTCATTTGTCATTCATCTCATCTCGTATCAGCGTCTTGTTTCCAAAAACGATTCTAATATCATGTTCATACCAAAGTAAAGAACAACAAAGATCAACACCATAGCTGCCTGAACTTCCTCCATGTTTGCTGTGTTGAAATTGGCGCTGTTGTTTTGGGGGCCGTCACGTACCTAAATGACGTATGAAACCTAACAGTCGCACTTTTGTCAACCAACCAAACAACCTCAAACTCTTTCGGGGAACTAAAAAGGTTCCTGCTGAGAAGGTTTCTGCTCAAAAAAGTACCCAGAAGGTTCAGGTGGAAAAAACGACTAATGCTGTACCATACAAGGCTATTTAATCAGTTGGTTGGGCATGTTTGGTCCATGTGTCACATTTACAGGCAGTGCTGGCATGTACCACAGGGTTGTGGAGAAGGGTGCTTGCACAGCAGTGTGACTGCTGCGTCTCCCTCTACACTTTCCAACTGTCTGAATATATACAAAACTCTGGACGTGAATGGACTGTCCACGGCACTTTTCAAACCAAAGAAGATTCAAAACCCTCAAGTGGTTGATGGCATCTGGGGTTGACTGCATATTAGCCTGCTCTAAGCTGAACAGAAAGCAAGGCAGAAACAGAGCTGGCCACATACAGAGTAATCTATTTTCACTACCACCTGGGTGGGTGGGGGTATGTGTGTGAGCATGTGGAGGGCTGAGGAAGCAAGTAAGCAAGTAAATAATAATAACCATAAATCTAGGTGCTACGATGCTGCAGAGACAGCAGCTTGTGCAAGTCCCACACACACACACACAAACACACACACACACATAGGGATAGATGAAAACAAATAAATGTTATATACTACTCATATGTGAAAGTGGAAGGTGGAAACACTTATTTGCTCTCCCTTTTCAACTTCTCAAAATTTTTTTTTGTGTCTGAGAGGACATTCAATTCCACAAACATCACAAACCTAACAAAGGTCGCACTTCTTTCTTTCACAGCAGGACTGCATCAGTTGTGTGTGAATCTCAGGTCTCACTCTTTCTCTCTCTCTCTCTCTCACTCACCCTTCTTGTCGCCGAAGAAGAGGGTCTGCTGTGCCGGATTTGACCACTGGAGGGAGGTGTTGTCATTGTACTCCACACGGCAGGTCATGTTTGCTGTCTCACCTTCTGTCACCGTCACATTCTGGACCAGAGGGTACTGACCGCTGGTGCCTGCCAAACAACACACAAGAGGGGGGGAGAGAGAGAGGATATGAGTAGGCATCAGGGGAGAGAGAGAGCGAGACACAGTCAGACAGTGAGACATGATGGATGAACTGACTGATTGATTTGTTGGTTGAATTTATTTAAGAAAGAAAATGCAATATAACAAAGAGCACACTATCAAGGTAACACAAAAAGGTACGTGACTTATTTCCATTGTGGTTCCCAAAGACGCCTCCAAATCATGTTAAAGAAAATGCTCTTCTGTCATGGGAAGAAGCAAATCAGCTCGCACTGCAGGACAGAGGGGGGGATAGCTGGTTCACGTCTTCGGGAGAAAGCTAAACAGCCTAATTATCAAGCAAGTGTTTAGGCAGGACGGCCAATCACCACTGTGTGCTAAATTGGAGCCTAACGCAGAACACACAGGTGGTATTTAGCCCGAGGTACCCCGAAACCTCAGCTACACAGGGAAGACCAATTAAAAACCATTCTCCATGGACGTGTGTGCATTTGTGGATGCTTGTGTGTGTGTGTGTGATGCGTGCATCTAATAAGAAAAAATAGAGAGATGAATGGAGTGTTATGCTGCTGTGTGACCTCTAAAACGAGTAGAGCTAGTTTTCAGCACCATGGACAGGTCACTTTTGCAACCGCTTTTATTAATAGCTGGCTGCCATTTTTCAGAACTTTGGACAGCTCACACTGGTCCGTCCACCTCCTCTGTGTGTGTGTGTGTGTGTGTGTGTGTGGCTGAGGGAGCAAGTAAGCAAGTAAATAACAATAACCATAAATCTATCCCTGTCCCCATTCCCAGAGGACAGGTTTTAAAGGCTGTGTGAATAAAGGCTTAGGTAAGAAAGATTATTCATCCCCAGCTAACTCTCCCGTCTTCCCAAAGCTTAAACCACCACCCCCCCCGGAAAGGATAATAGTAAAAAAAATAATAATATATATATATATATATATATATATATATATATAAAAAAAGCAAAGAGAGAAATAGGGACTATTTAGAAATAAGGAGTGTTTTAATGGCCCAATTTCTATTTCCATGTGATCGTGTTTCAAACCATCCCATCCAAAGAGCTGTTCTAAATGCATTAGATTTCATTCCCCGTGTAATTATCAACGGGCAGTTTTGTGCTTTCCTTGCAATAACTAATGATTACAGCGGTGAGATAAACTGATCCTGAAATAGCACTCGTCTACGGGGGTTCGAGTGAGGCCAGGCGCCCCCGTCGCTGATGCACCCCGGGAGTGAAGGACGTGTTGAAGAGAAGAGAAGATGAGGTGAAGGAGGACGGGAGAGGCAGAGAGAGGTAAGTCAAGGAGCACGGGTCATTTCCAGTGTTGATTAAGGCCTCCCGAGGTTAATCATGTGTGAGAGAGAGAGAGAGAGAGAGAGAGAGGGGGGGGGAAGAGGAGTGAAACGGAGGAAAAATGGATCTGAGCTGTGGGAGGCGAGTAATATGTTTTATTCATGAAAGTTTTGCATGAGGCATGATCTGCCAAAGATTTACCGTTTTCTCCTGCCCTCGCTCTCTTTATTACTTCCTCTCTTTAAATCACTTACTTTTCCCTAATTTTTCTCACTCGGGCAGTTAGGCTACACACAGCTCCCGTGCGATACATTTTTATTTCTTTTGTGCTGACCACAATGTGAATTTAATGGTTAACTGCGCCAGTCAACCGCGGCACAATACGGAACGGTTTCGGAGGACAATATTTGTTCACAATTATAGCGGATGTGTCACGTCGCAAAATGTCAATGGAATTGGGGGAATGCTACACATTTTTAATGTCAACTTTCTAGCCGTCACTAATCGAAAAATAATCTGTTAAATTTTTCTCCAAATGATCTGCCTTTGGCAAACAAGGAAACATGGGAAATGATGCCTGTCATAATACAATAGGACACATGCCTGCAGTGATGATGGGTGCCTGCAAATTATGTGGAAATATTCAGGCGATGTATGGACTTTTTATGTATCAAGATTCCATTGAAGAAGTACAAAACACCATTGGATGACAGGTGAATTTGAACTGAACGATAAAAGGGGTAAATCAGGCTGATCGGCCTGGCAAATGTACAACAGCTGATTAGATATCAACATTTTTTCTACACTTTCTGATGTAACATAAACTGTAGATGGGTTTTGACATACACCCTGTGAAAGTAAATTAGCACAGAATGCTAGAATTTATCATTTATCCTTTTGTGTCTGTTGTACTGATGCTGTGTTGCCACAGACATGTGATATGTGTACCATGAACATGTGCCTGAGTGTTGCAGAGTAAGCTAGTGAGGCCCTAGAAGGAAGTCATAAATCTGACCTTGACCAGACCACTACTATGTGGAGAGAGCCTATAGGATGAACCATGTTAAACATGTTATCTAAGCATAAGAGAACCAATCATGAGAGACTTCTTTGTTCCCAAATAAACTATAAAGATTGTAGTGAGCTGCTTTTCAGATAGAGAGAGAGCATAGAGAGATTTTGACTTTCTGTGTGACCTGTGTCTTTCTCTCGCCAATATATCTGTATACAATATATTTTTATACTTCAACCTGTCAATGTTTTGTGTGTTATTTAAAGAGTTCTGAGTGCTTACAGGCAATTTCCAAGACAATCCCTATTAAATGTTAGAATTTCTACATAGTTGACTGAGATAATCTATAATACCACCCAGGGAGATATTTTCACAACCATCAATTGTTTATCCTACCTATTGAATACTCTGTACACTACGGGTATCACACATGGCCCTGCTCTCTGTTTGTTCCGCAGGTCTACTTATCAGGGATGAAAAGAAAAAGTTAAAACGCAGGAGCTGGGAGAATAACATCATGCAGTCTTTTCCCTTTGACACAGTTTCTTTTTTCATCTTCTCCTTGCCTTTTTGTCCTGTGCCTTCCTTCCCTTTAATTTCTCTCCTCTCCTCTCCTCTCCTCTCCTCTCCTCTCCTCTCCTCTCCTCTCCTCTGGTACAGTGACTACACAAGGTTACAATAGTCCAGGGACCCCTTTGCCTAAGCCCTGCCTCAGTGTCTAGTGCTACACATCCAGAGGGACTGTAAGGGCCAACGGGGCCAAAGTGATGGTTATATTAGAACAGTGCAGTGCTCTGTATGCCTAATTGGCCAGTGGAGTAGGCCCTTCCATTCTTCCCTCTGGCCACCCAGACCTGATTGAAATGTATCTCCTGAGGGAAGGAGGCAGCTGTCCTCCCCTGATTTCCATGTCTAAAATTAGCTCCTTACCTCACTTCTCCTCCTTTCCTTTCTCATTTTTGTGTGTGCCATCTTCCTTTCTATTCTTCTGACACTCTCTTTTTCCTCTTTGATCTCTGAAGGGCGGTGTTCCTGTCGTTTTCTTTGTCTCTCGTTTTCATTTTCTGTCAGTATCTCAATGCAACCACCTAGTCTTTCAAACTTACCTCCGCCCTCTTTCCTGTGCGTCGATTTCTCCATCGCTCATGGAGAGTGGGGTCAGCTTAATTGCCCTCCACTTTGACTGACATGCCAAGGCTAAGCCAGGTCAACAACGTCCCCCTCTGCATGGCATTATGAAGTAATGACATAATGAAATTAGTTTTGCTGTCTGTGTATACTCAGCTTGAGTCGGATAATATATATGTGACCTTAAAGCCATTTAAAAGGCATCTACTACAGAGCAATGCAAGATTTTTGGAAAGGCGACTATTGTAAGTTACATCTGCTTTAGAGTTCTCTACCTTGCTAGTGGAAAAAACAGCAAATCATTACTTATTTCCCCTAGAGACACTAAACCAGAGATCATTCAGATGCTTTAGCCTCCTGTCCACACAGCTGTCTCCCTGGATGAGCTGAATCTTAAGTTTGAACGACACAACTCACTGCGATACTGCTGGGGAGAGGTATCTCCCTCCAAATTGCACAGTGTCCAATAAGCTGGTGAAACATGGAGTTATTTCTCAAAAGATCAAACTATTACTAATACATATGTATATGGCTGTGCTCCCTGTAGAGCTAGTCACAGCCCACACATGCACACACACACAGTATCGCAAACTGCTGTACAAATAGTACTGATAAGAGTATCCCGGGTGCTTCCGGTCTGCTCTCCGACATGACCTTTCTAGTGAGAGCAGCTGACTCTACCAAGCTTTCTTACTTAGGCATTCAAGAAGCAGAGAAAGAGAGAAAAATGCAGACGGACAGACAGACAGCCTGGAGCTACTGACCTTTATACCAGGACAGGAGCTCAACTGAGCTGTGGCGCTACGCTGTATGGCTAGGAATACTGAGGATTACAAAACGGATAGTCCCCGGGTCCTCACTTCTGATTGGCTGAGTCACCTTCAAAGCCACTGTGAAACACCCCACACCTATGCACGAAACTCACCACTCATACAAGAAGGAGAAAACTTCACTGCTTGGCAAAAAAAATACCATTTGAATCAAATCGAATCACATTTATTTGTATAGCCCTTAATCACCGTTACAGTCTCTAAGGGCTTCACAGTGCCCAACGTGTGAAACAATAAATGGTTAGTACTCGACATCCCCCAGCCTTGGACCCTCAACAGAGGACAAGAAAAAAACCCCAAAAAACCTTTTAGGAAAAAATTGGAAGAAACCTCGGAAGGGACTACTCCTTTTATTACAAAGGTGTGTTACGTCTGAGGATGTTGCAGTGATTTCAGAACAGGTAAGAGGCTTTGTTGGGCAAGATGTCTTAGCCGTTCTAAAATCACTGTAAAGCATGACCTCAAGTGGCTTATTCCTCAAATGCATCAGGGGATCATAAGACAGACAGGACAGTGCATTGAGCATGTCCATGGCTTATCTCCTTGGTTTACACAGGTGGCTATACAGCTGGATACACACAGCTTCTCAGACGGACTTGATTCTGAGAGCGTATAGGGCAGCAGAGTGGCCGTCCAAGGTCACAGGTTCGATTCTCCACAGCTGATATGCATTCATCAACCAGCCATGTACCCTGTCATTGTGTCCTTGAGAAAGAAACCGATCCCCCCT